>JZKD02S0139088.1:843402-883399 GCA_000966675.3 Picea glauca | reverse complement strand
GAATACTCCCAGGAATTAAGTGAATAACATGATCATGATTTTGAGTGGCTAGAAGATCTTTGTGAATATCTTCAAATACTTCAGAATGCTTATCAATGATCCCTTGAATATCTAGGGGAATAGATGGTTTAGATGTTTGAACATATAGTGAGCATAGTTGTGAAATTACACCTTGATGCCCATTTTTCAATAATTTTTTCATGCCATTAGAGCTTATCACCTTATAGGGTTTCCCTGTGATACCCCTTAACTCAATTTCTTTTCATTCCAATGAAAATTTCATGAAAAGTTCTTGAAAATTAAAATCCATTGTTCCTAATGATTGTAACCATTGGATTCCTAGTACGACATCAACACCAACCATGGGTATAGAAATCATTGGACTATTCATTACATATTACCCCATAGTAAGATTGATGTTATTGCATTTTCCTAAGCAATTGATAGTTCCTCCATCTGCAATCATTACTTGAAACTCTGGCGCTAGATATACAAAACAATTGAGACTATTGGATAATTTATAGTGAATGAAATTATGAGTACTAACAGAATCAATTAGGACTATTACCTTTTTCTTTTTGATATATCCTTCGATATTGAGGGTTTGAGGAGTGATAATTCTATCCAATGCATTACATGATATCGTGGGAGTCAAATTTTCAGAAGAAATCTCTTCTACATTTTCATCTTGAGATGGTTCGTATGTAATGTCCCTTTCCAATTAGGACCTCCAGAGAGGATGCTTAATGGTCTAAACCACCTCGTTAGATGCTAGACAGGGACAAAAAATGGGTAAACAGGGTTAATAGAGGTCACTCCAATCAAAGGTGTTATGTTCAGAAAGTGACATTGAGCTAAAAATGGTTAAAAGTGCTTTTAAGTCATTATGAGCTAAAAATACAACATATGAGCTAAAATTAGAAGTCAACAATGAATTAGGGTTTCAATAGTGAATTAGGGTTTCAGCAGTGAATTAGGGTTTTGGAAAGCTATAAGAGAAGAGTCGGTGACCTAATTCATTATTATGCATATTGTGACTTGTCATTGAGGAGAGAAGCGCATCTCAGGAGAGATAGTTCAGTGGATTCCAAAAGGAAGACACCAATTGGATGATTTTGGTGTTGAGAGACACACCCTAGTCACTAGGAATATCACACAGGTCTTCCATCATTATTCAACAGTAGTTACACAGGGTCCAGCAGCAAGGGTGCACTTATTCAAGGTGAGGGCGTAGCTCCTGAGGAGGTTCAGGGAATCAATTTCTCCCATCCAGGGAGAGTTCAGAGATTCCCCTATGACCCATATGAGTGGAAGGCAAGGTGCATCTTTTGCATGGTTCCTCATCATATTTCGACAGAGGAATCATATGGGGTGCATTTTCCATACTTGGAAGTGTGACACTTTTGGCGAACACATTCGAGGTTCTCGAGCAAGCATCAAATCAAATTCAGGGAAACCTTTCTGACCCATTTCGCAAAGGACCAAGGTGATCATTTTGCGATACATCTTGGCCAATTCCGATAGTGGAATCACTAGGACACATTTTGTCAGCGAGAGAGGGGCACATTCCCCCAAAGGAATCCATCTGGGGTCCAGACCCACCAGCAGAGGGGCCGGTCAGTTACCAGGCCTATGAGTTAGAGCAGGGTGCACCATTTGGAATATTTTCCAGGCCATTCTGAGAGGTATAGCCTCCAGGGAAAACTTTCCATACTTTTAGCAATTACTGTACGAGCTTCCCTAGTTCTAGCTCATCCATTGATCCCACAGTGCTCATCTATTATCAGGTATTATTATTTATTTTTCTTATTGTATTCTGGATAATATCCTTTTGTGTTTTGATATGGCCGAGTGATTTATTTTATTTAGCCAAATTCGGCCTTTGTACTCCACAGAGATATCATAATATAAACTTTGCAATCCTTTGTCACATTTGTTATTTGTATGATCATGTATATGTTGTAAACGATTAATCCTACACACACATTAGAAACATTTCCTAGACTAGACAAGTAAGGAACATTACAATGGTATCAAAGCTTTAGTCATGCCATCCCGTGACTAAAGACGATGAGTGCATCAGAAGATCCATAGGGCCGTGAACACGTAGGTGACGAATATTTCACTTACAACAAGCATAGGGAAAGAAGGTCTAGGTGTGACTTTCCTCCTTTTCCTCCTAGCTCAGAGGAAGATGAAGAGGAACACAGAGAATCACAGAGAAGCACAGGGCGTGAGGCTGAGTGTGAGGTAGAGAAGATTCTAGGAGACAGATATGAGCGACTAGAGGGTAGTGGCAAGGCCCCCATGGAGCTAGAGACAACTTTCATGCAGGTTATCATGGATATGTTAGCTAGACAGCGGACCATGTATCATTCCTTGGCACAGGTGGTTGATAGATTGGATAGAGTAGGAACCCCAGACACATAAGCCCCACATATAGAACAGGGGAACTCAGGAGCAAGAAGTAGACCCTAGTCATCGACTCGTACATACACCTCTGCAACTAGGATTCCCAGACCCTTGTTTCCCAATTTCTAGAGGGAACCCCCAGTAGCATCACAACCACCGATAGCACAGAGGCCACCCACTCATGCAGAGGACATAGAAGAGTATCAGAGGGAGTACGCAACATTGGTTTGTGACTTCCATCAAGACATGACCCTAGTCGAGTAATGTGGACTCAGACTCGGGAACTGCCCAAGAGAGCCATAGAGAGGAGGACCACAATCGTAGCAGGGGAATAGCATGGATTTCATATGAAAATTTGGTAAACTCACCATACCTTCTTTCAACAGATCGTCCAAATGCACCGCCAGAGCTTGGGTACATAAACTAGACACATACTACAAGCTCAATCAGATGAATGAGACAGAGGCCATCCGTTTCGCAAACTTACACTTGGAGGGTGAGGCATACAAGTGGTGATATCATGGATTGGTGACATTGGGTCATAGTTGCATCACCTCCTATACAAAGTTCATAGAGAGGCTCATGGATAGGTTTGACGGGAGGGATCCCGAGATCCACTTCAGGGATCTCGCCTAGTTGAGAAAAACTGGCACAACAAAGGCATTCATCACAGAGTTTCAGTGGGTAGTCATGGTTGTGATAGATATATCAGAGCCCAGACTGATCATGCTATTCACAGAGGGACTCACAGATCCTTTGAGAGGATGTGTGAAGGCATACAATCCTCCCACATTACAGGATGCCATCCTTCACACTCGATATTTCGCAGACTTAGTGCCAAAGACTAAAACCTTTTCCAAACCCTTTGTACCTGAGAAGGATCGAGATAGGAAGCCATTCCAGAGAGAATGGAAGGGTAAGGAGAAGTTGGATTATGAGACTAGGTGAGAGCTTATGAGGAATAATCTTTTATTCAACTACAAAGACCCTTGGGTCCCATGCCACAGGTGCATGGACAAGGAAAAGATTCACTATATTGAGGTGGCAAGAGACAATGTGGACAGTCAGAAAGAGGAGCAAGACAATGGATCCACTAGCTCAAAGGAGGAGTCAGCACAGGCAGAGGAAAAGCCTCCCCATAGACCAATGACATCAGCAGGATCCCATCCTCCAGTATTCCCACAGCCACTTGAGCAGGCTAACAAGAGGAAACCAACAAAGGGAGGAGTCATAGCGACCCTTTCTGGTGTTCCTAGATATGATACCCTTCGGATCAGAGGGACTATTCAGGGGCAATGAGAAATTTCCCTGATAGATGGTGGGGCCACCCACAACTTCATCGATGCTTCACTAGTATCGAGACGGGAACTTCAAACATAGGAGTTTGAGGGGTTTGATGTTGCAGTAGTAGATGCCCACACAGTGGAGTGTCCTGACATAGTCCCCGACTTGGAGGTAAAGTTAGGCAACTACATAGTGAGAGACACATTTTATGTGGTTGACCTATCTGACACAGATGTGGTGTTGGGAGTCCAATGGATGATTACCTTGGGAAAAATCACCACCAATTACCAAACCTTAGAGATGGGATTCAGAGACCATGATGGGAAGAAGGTTTTTCTAAGGGGTATGTCGACAGGAGCACCTAGGATAGTTTTAGCCAAAAGGATGGAGAGGATATTTAGACATGGGGAGGTATCATATGCTACCAAGTGTTTGATAACTACGTGGAAGGATTCAGAGGGTTGACAACAGTATCATACAGAGACCAAGAATTTGTTGTGACGACATCAACAGGTTTTGAGTTGATTCCACCATGGAAACCACCTGACAGGGGGTTTGATCACACCATTAAGTTGGAATAGGGGGCCAAATCGATGATCAACCCCCCCCCCCTATCATCATCATAGGAGTTTCAAGGATGATATAGAGAAGGAAATCAAGGAATTGTGAGCGATGGGACACATCAGACCGAGCAACAGCCCATTTGCTTCTTCAGTTGTCTTAGTTTTGAAGAAGGATAACACCATGAGGATGTGCATTGATTACCGATCCTTGAACAAGAAAACCATCAAGAACCGGTATCCTATCCCAAGAATTGACGATTTGATGGATGAACTTCATGGGGCATTTTTCTTCTCAAATATTGATCTACGCTATGGGTATCACTAGATCAACATCCAAGAGAAGGACATAGAGAAGACGACATTTCGATGTCACTTTGGACATTTTGAGTTTCTAGTTATGCCATTTGGGCTAACTAATGCACCTGCTACGTTCCAGTCTTGTATGAACCACATATTTAGGGATCAATTGAGTAAATTAGTCTTGGTTTTCTTCGATGACATCTTGGTCTAAAGAAATACATGGCAGGAGCATATGAGGCACTTGGATGAGGTATTGAGCATCATGAAGGCACAGTCATTATATTCCAAAGAGTCCAAGTGTGAGTTCGGTATGACAGAGCTACTTTACTTAGGCCATATCATCAGTGCACAGGTGGTACAGGTGCACCTGGAAAAGATCAGGGCCATTCTAGACTGGCCAACGCCCAACAATGTAACAGAGTTGAGGAGTTTCTTCAAGCTGTGCAACTATTACAGGCAGTTTGTATGGGATTTTTCTCAGCTTGGAGCACTGCTGATGGATCTTACCAAGCATGGGGATTTCATCGGGACCAAGGAATCACATAAATCCTTTGATCACATGAAGGAAGTCATGAGCACTTGTCTAGTGTTGGCATTACCGGACTTCACCTTTCCATTTGTACTAGAGTGTGATGCATCTAGCGAGGGTATCAGGGCCATTTTGATGCAGGGAGGACACCCCATTGTATTCAAGAGAAGGAATATCAGTCATCCCAAGACATTGTACTCCATTTATGACAAGGATATGTTGGAAATCATGCATTCCTTGACCAAATTTAGACAATATTTGGTGAGCAACAAATTCGTGTTCAAGACAGATCACAACAGCTTGAAGTATTTCCTTGAGTAGAAGGACCTCAGTGATTTCCAAAAGAAATGGGTGACGAAGGTATAGGCATTCGACTTCGACATAGAGTATGTCAAGGGGAAGAAGAACATTGTGGCTGATGCACTATTGAGGAGACCTACGACATGTTCTTTGATGGAGATTTCAGCAAATTGGAAATCCCACTTGTTAGTGGAATATTCCAAGAACAAGTTCACTTGTGAGGTGATGGATGGATAGATACAGGATGACATATATAGGGTCATTGATGATGTCATATTCTACAAGGATAGATTCTACATGGTGCTAGATTCAGGCCTCAAGAAGAAGATCCTCACAGCAGTTCATGATTCACCACTAGCGGGCCATCAGGGGTTTTTCAAAACCTACCGAAATATCAGGGAGAGGTTCTCATGGAAGGGCCTCAAACAAGATGTCATGAAACATGTCAGTGAGTGTGTGATTTTCCAGCAGAACAGGTCATAGCGTGCTCTTCCAGCAGGGCTACTTCAACCACTCCCCATTCCAGAGCAGAAATGGGAGAGTATATCGATGGACTTCATCACAGGCCTACCTAAGGTCTAGGGTAAGGACTGTATCTATGTAGTGGTTGACAGATTGACCAAGTTTTCTCACTTAGGGATTAACACAAATATTGATAACATATACATAAATAAATACATGTAAAGAGAAAGTTTGTTGCAATAAGTCATTCATTCCCATCTATTCATCATCTCAGAAAATTAATAAGTGAGAAGAATAGATACTGTAAAAAAAGACACACATTCATACAAGAGAATTATGTAACTGAACAGTTTAATCTTACAACATTTCATAATAAGTTGAATTTCACTAGAAGTAATTCACAACCAACAATTATCAGAAAAATGGGTTCCTCTCCATCAAAATGGCCCCAAGGGCCTCTTGCTATTAATTTCATAAAAATAGTTCTTCAAAACTTATAGAATGGAATAGCCCCTTTTAAGTGGGTACTACTACTCTTTGGATTATATAGTTGATTTTTATAATCATTCATTGGGACTTCTTGAATTCCCGAGTAGCTTCTTGAATTCCCAAGTAGCAGTTAAGAAAACCCTAGGCGTTCCATATTTTATTTCTTTCTACTTTACAAAAAATCAAACATGAAATTTACAAATTCGAATTTATTTTATGATTCCCCTTTATCCTTATCTCTAATATATGTATCCCATACTTCATGATAGTCCGATATTGATATTATGTTATGTGATAATAAATATTCTAATGTAACCTCGTGGGTTGCTAATTTCTTGGATAGGATTTACATATCCCTTTTTAGGTTATCCAAGAAAATTGAATAAGACTTTGAGTTTTCTCTAGCTTGATTAGATGGTCATCCATAATGGCATTGGTTACTCTTAATGGGATCCCAACATATAGTTCTCTGGAATGAATGGCCTCCTCCAAATCTACTTGTACTTGTTCATATAGCTTGGGTTGACAAAGCTTATCAATTTGGGGAAAATGGAATTTGATGGAGAGAATAATGGTTGTCTTGTGGAGCCTTGCACATATGAGAAGGAAATTCCTTCAATCCTTTTCCATATTTTCTCCTATCTATTAACAATTGGAAAGGGGGACATAGCTCAATTCACTTTCCCAACTAGTCATTATTGGGACGATTTTTGGGGAATTCAGGTAGTACTATACCCATTTCTTCATCTCATCCAAACACATTCCCATTCCCACAAACTTAGTGTTCTTCATCTTGGTTTTTTCCAATTGGGCTAGGATTTGAGTGGCCTTCTTCTTAAACGTTTACACTCTAGCATAAATTTTCTTGGCCAAGTTATGTGATTATTTCCTTACCCATTTGGCACTTATTTTGAACTCTTGGACATTGGTTCTTTCACCCTTGTAGAATTATACCTCTTCTTCCATGGTGCTTATTCTTTCTTTATATTCTTGAACTTTCTGCATAATATTCTTCATATTCTCCTTAGATGCTTAAGTAAAGGCCACACCAATTGAAAAAATGATCAAGGGGTCATCCATGATATTTTCAACCATATATTTTTCTTTGGTAATTGAAAGTGGGGTCACTCTAGACACGTGAAACCTTATAACACTCTACTATACAATTTTTCTTGTCTCTTTATTGAATCTAAAAGAGTTCAAGTCTCTTACCTTCCAAGTTTTTGATGGTGTGAACACCCCTAGAACCAATCCTCCCAATGGAAAGTGTCATCTAGTTAGAGGTGCATATGAAGAATTTCTTGGCATGTATGTATCCATGGAAGAAGATATCCCCGAGGCTAGAATCAACACACTAAGATCCTAGGTTTACGAGGGAATTCTTTCACCAAGTCGTCATCCAATGGCATCTCTTCCTAGGTCAATTGATATCATGAGGTGAGCACTGATGGTTGTAAGGAATAAATAGGCTTTCCTTCTACATTTATTATCTATGTGTTGTCTATATGTGCATTCATGATGATGCAGGATATGGCCTCAACACAGGGGAATACTTCTGAATGCATTGTTATTTTATGTAACCTAGAGTGTCTGATGGATTGATATACAATGAGGTATAGCTATCCTTCTAGTAGCTAAGGGAAGACAACAAAAAGGGAATACTTCTGAATGCATTGTTATTTTATGTAACCTGGAGTGCATGATGGCTTGATATACAACGAGGTGCAGCTATCCTTCTAGTAGTTGGGGAAAGGTCAATTGATAGCATGAGGTGAGCACTGATGGTTGGAAGGAAGAAATAGGCTTTCCTTCTACATTTTATCTATGTGTTGTCTATATGTCCATTCATGATGATGCAGGATATGGCCTCAACACATGGGAATACTTATGAATGCATTGTTATTTTATGTAACCCGAAGTGTTTGATGGCTTGATATACAACGAGGTATAGCTATCCTTCTAGTAGTTGGGGGAAGGTTTGGTTGGTAAACATGTGGTATATCTCTCCCCAACTCAATGATGCATCCTTGTCAATGATGCATTGTGTAATTATATACAGGTCATGGGGTATCTATATCTACCTCTTCCTCTTCTTTCCCCAATGACACCTTGATAACAGGGTCCCTATCAACGTTCCTCCTATATGTAGACATGTTTTGACTTTTGGAAAACACATTTTTTCATAGCAGGAAAACTTTCAATTAACACATATAAACCAAGTAAAAAAAATTGAAATTGTGTAGTAACTCTTAGAAAATCTCCTAACAATGGCCATGATTATCTTAAAAAATAGTGCGGCAATCGAGGCAAAGAGGGGAAATCGAGGCATAACTTGTGTATTAGCTTGAGAAACAAAATAGAAAATCGTGTAATCCTCCCAGTGCGTTTGATATTTAAAAGAAGAAATGGTCACAGGGAAGGGAAGGAAAGAAAAATAGATGTATCTTTGTGAAATAGACAGACAACCCTTTCGGGATATTGAAAGAAGGTTGAGAGATGAAAATAAAAAGGGGGTAGAGACGGGGTTTCCAACACTGGTTCAGAACTCGACGGGATTTAAGTTTACCTTTGAGAGAACATGGTTCATGGATTTAAATAATAGAGTTTAAAAATTTTAAGAGATGGTCTAGGTTTAAGAGATAAGTTGATTCCTATGGAATGCATTAGTCAATAATGTGTTGTACAATTTAAATATTGCTCAACCATTGAGAGAAAGATATGATACTTCAGGGTTAATTTCACTCCTCCTAGTTCTATGCACATTAACAATCAATGTGGAGTAATCTAGTCAAACAAAACATTGTTGCAATTAAGCTAGACAATGCAATATGCATGTTTATCTAATTGGCCTCTAAATTGATAGCTTAAAACTCCTACCATTACACATGAGAAATATCTATAATGCTAATTAAGTATTCAACATTAACTTCAAATACAAACAAAGGATTCATTAAAAAAATCTAATTGAGACAAATATACATATTTGTGAATGTTGGTCGTCCATCTTCTACATTTTTCCTTTGATAATAAGGGTAGGAATATAGGGATGACTCCTAAACTAGTTGTTGTGATATCAACTTTATACTATATAATGGAGTTTGTAAATAAAGCTTTTGAATTTGTTTCTATATAATGGAGTTTGTAAATAAAGCTTTTGAATTTGTTTCATAATATAATTCTTTGATAAGGGTTGTAGGGAATGCATAGATATCCTTACTATCAACAATAATGGCATTTTTTTATACATATTGATGAGAGTATTGACTCTAGATGAATACGTATTGATTTTGTATTAGGATCTGTTTACGATAGATTTATGTGTCATTGGAGGGATGTTTCATATTATACTAACCATGTTGATGTTGTAGGCATGAAAGAAAGGCCATAAAATAATATTCAATTTCTATAGGACTCTTGGTCTTACCTTGTTTATCCATAACTTGCTGCCAAATTCAATTACTAACACAATGGATTCACTCACCAAAACTAAACTTCAATCTGCATACAATGAGAGGAAATAGTAATCCCAATGCACAAACAATCTATATAAATAAAATTTAATGCACTCCAGTCCTAGGGTATTTGTACTTTCCTTGTGTTGACTCAGTTCTTGTATTGGATCACCTATATTTCATCCAAAATGGAATGGAATAAACTTGAATCCTCTAGAATTTTATAGGATTATGACCAAATGATAATAGGTCTAAGTATTAGAAAGTTTCGCTTCAATTTAACTCTTATATCTCCAACCGTTAAGTGGTCTCCTTATCTCTTTGTGATTGCCATATCTCAAGATATACTAGCTCTTTGGTTAGATCCTAAAAATGTTCTAGGGAAAAAATATTTAATGCCAAGTATAATGAGACTCCATTGGGAATGATTTGTTCCATAATATCGATAATCCAAGTAATTTATGCAATGAAAATTCTTTTGATTTTATTATATTGTTGGGAGGCACAAAGCAAGGAGCATACTCCAACTATCTAAATGCAAAATGCAAGATAACATAACAATGAATAATAGAGATATGGCTATAAGTATTTGAGAACCTACAAGTAACATTCAAAAGGGTTGAGAGGCTAAATACTCAACCAACTTGACAATGATACCAGTTAAAGAAATGGTTATTGATCACTATCCTTAATTGGCTTCAATATTAATAGAAATGTAGTCTTACAAAGAAAAAGGGTGGATCCCTCTTTCAATCTTTAGTAGACTTGTAGGAATGCTCTCTTCATCTCTTAGTGTGTCAATTTGAAGTCAGACCTCTTATTTATGATTACAATAGGCTCTTTGAGAAGTTTCTTAAGAGAATGAAAACAATGTCACTACTATATATATATATTGTTGTCGTTATTTACTACTATATTGACATATTCAAGGTTTTTCAAACAAATATATGGTTGGAGTGTCTACCAATTTTGTCTTGCTGATAAACGACATTGACATGATGAAAAATGTCAATAATACAAATATAAATATAATTAATTCAAAAAACTCTATATACAATGAATAAATAATATTGATAACATAAATCATATATATAATACTTAATTAACATTAATGGAGATAATAATATTAACATTTAATTTCAAATGTTATTTTATTACACACTAATATATAAAATGGATGTAAAATTGAAAATAAAAACTAACCATAATTTAACATTAAGATAATGCTCACACTTTTACTTGAAAGCTAAAATCAAACTTTTTGTTGTGCACTTGTTTCTAATGGATGTAAAATTGAAAATAAAAAATAGTCATAATGTTTTTGTTGTGCACTTGTTTCTAATGAATGTAAAATTGAAAATAAAAACTAGTCATAATTTAACATTAAAATAATGCTCAGCATTGTTGTGCACTTTTTGTTTCAAAGCTAAAATCAAACTTTTTGTTGTTACATGTAGTATCTTGATCATGTTGTGAAACATTCTTTATCTTGTAAACTTCGAATTTCATGATGAAGGACTTTGGTTACATTTCTATTCTCTTGAGCACATTTCATAAACTACAGTATTCATTACATCAATAAACTTAGATTATGTGTGTGCTATTTTAGATATTTGTTGAACTCTTAAATATATAGTTTTACATTTCATAAACTGCATTATTCATTACATCAATAAACTTAGATTATGTGTGTTATTTTAGATATTTGTTGAACTCTTAAACATGATCTATCATTTATCATTTTTTCTTGGGAGAGACTCTACTCCAATTAAGGTTGATTATATGTTGATCACTAGCTATCATTGTTTCTTGTTTCATGTGGGGAGGGAGAYTGTACTCTAACATAGGTTAATTGTATGTTGATTATAAGTTGATCAACTAGCAATCATCATTTTTTTTGTCTCATGTGGGGAGGGAGACCTACTCTAATATAGGTTAATTGTATRTTGATTATAAGTTGATCAACTAGCAATCATCGTTTTTTGTCTCATGTGGGGAGGGAGACTCTCTTCCATCGTTTTTTGTCTCATGTGGGGAGGGAGACTCTCTTCCAACTCAGGTTAATTTTATGTTGGTCAAGTGCTTTTTGTTTCATGTAGAGATATAGATTCTACTCCATCCTTTGTTAATTTTTTACATTGCACTTTCTTTTTTATGGAATTTAGCCTAGTCTAAACGTTTTACATTTTGTTTTTGTTTTTTCAGTTATTTTTTCTCTTTGATTTTTCCTTAAATCTGGTCATGAATGGTTGGATCTGCAAATTTGTGCAAATTTGAGTGGTTAAGTTTGTATAATCAGAATGTCCCAACATGTTGAATCCATTTATGCATTCAGAAATACAATTTAAACAACAAAAAATAGCAATTTTGTCTAAATTTAAATAACCTAATTCCAACCAAAAAATCCAAAAAATAAAACTTTTAGCCAACCCAAAAAAACACACTTTTTTATAACTATACAAATAATATAAATAATGTTAAAAACATTATATATTAAAAAAAATTCTCTTCAAGAAAGATTTCTTTCGGATCAATATGAAATAATAAACCGTTTTATAAAATGGTATTTATCTCCAACTTTAAGAGGCACTGCATGTGAAAAAAATAATGCTGTCTTTGTTAAATAAAGTAATGCTTTCCCTGTTTGATATTCTTTGCGAGACAGAGAAACCCAAGGAATTTGAAGAAGCCGGGACTCTGTAAAATGACTCATCATTAATTGTAGAATTTACGAGTTTGTTTCTCACTCAAAAATTCTTTGTGAAAGTATGTGTGTAGTAGAGTGCATGTCGGGGACTGCAGCTGTCGCCATGGTGCGCATGTCGTGAGGAGAATGTCATTGGGCTCATTATCTTCGTTGTCGAATGGATCAACCTGTCGGTCACTCCCGTGAATCCTCGTTCTCCATATAAAGTTCAAACTTTCATTATGGTTAAATATTCTCCACGTATATTGTCGATTGGATCAACTTCTCGGGAGTAGGAATCACACCCGTGAATCTTCATGCTCTTCCAAACAAATTTTAAGTATTGTTGGCTAAACGTTTTACTTTTTGAATTTTTTGGTTGGAATTAGGCGATGTAAATTTGGACAAAATCTTTATTTTTTGTTATTTAAATTGCATTTCTAAATGCATAAATGAATTTTGTGTGTTGAAAAATTTTTAGACACTATGATTATACAAATTTAGCCACTCAAATCTGCAGATCCAATCATTCATCACAGCGCAAAATCAAACTGATATTATATATAAACTATATATTATATTATATATAATTTATATTATATTAAGAGGTCACAAGTTCAAATCCAGAGGGGGTAGGGTATGCATATCTTAGTAGACTTTACCAGTCAAATAGCTAGACTGAGGAAGGTTCCTTATCCCACAAACAAGAAGATCTCATACATCAATTTAGTGTTTGGCTTGATAATAACCATAAAAATGAATTATTATTATTATTATATAACAATCCTATTGTAAGTACATTCAAATGACTAGGGCCTCCCATATTCAATCCTGTCAACTCATGCAAGAACAAGTGTGATGATAACGCAGGCCTCCTCCATGGCTGGACACCTCCACCTCCACCTCCACCTCCAAGTTATACAAGAAACTCATGACCCCACGACTCTGTCCATGAGCCACTGTAGCATGGAAAGGATGTCTTGTGCCCATAAGTCATTCAAGAAAGACATTGACAGGAATGCTGCTGTGTACCCCTAAATTACTTGACAGGCATGTGGGGCCGTTCATTAGTCATTCAGGCAACACATGATAGGCATGTCCATCACCAGACACCAGTGAGAGCAGTGAGGGTGTGTTTTGCATAAAGTTTATCCAGAATCCACCAATTTCTCAGTATCAGATGGATTGTCACTCCACCTTTATAGTCCACTTGAGTGGAACAGAACTATAAGGATCCATTTCAATGAGTTCCAGCTAGGGGTCAACGCATAATGACTGTATGTTGGCCCATGTCAGCCACACGGCAAGGGAAAAAATCCATCTCTATATTTTCGTCTCTCCGGTTGATGTTATCATCATGCATCTTCGCCCAACCAACAATCACAATATGAGAAGGTATTGTACTCAGGTTTGAAAAATACATTCAAATTCTTCGATTTAGTAACAGGAATAACCTAATTTTGTGACCAAAATCTACAGCCGCAGCACACATGTTCCTCGCTCTTGTGTAGCATGAGACAAAGGATATTGAAAGCAATATGAAATAGCTTTGCAGCGACATGTCCGCTGCATCAACGGATGTCGGAGTCGACGTCCTATTATGTGCATCAATGACTTAGAGGCGCATCAATCATGTTGAGTAGCAGCTTTCAAATACAGGGCGAACAATAACCAGTACTGCTCAAGAGTATTTAATGCTGTAGCATTCAATGTTATGTTGTGTAGCAGGCTGTATATTGCTGTTTTTATAGTTTGTTAGGCAGTGTTAAATACACACTTTATATACACAGTTGGATATACACAGACCTTATATACACAGTCGGACATATCTCCATATGCATTGTAGACTTTGTTTATATATCAAGATGATCCTAAGGTATATATACCACCAGTAGTTGCATTCAATACTGCGTAGCAGGCTGTATATTGCTCAGCCTCCCATATTGCAGTCATCCAATCAACTCGTGCAAAAACAAATATGATGATAACACAGGCCTCCTCCATGGCTGGACACCTCCACCTCCAAGYTATCCAAGAAACTTATGACCCACGACTCTGTCCATCGGCCACTGTAGCATGGAAAGCATGTCTTGTGCCCATATGTCATTCAAGAAAGACATTGACAGGAATGATGCTGTGCACCCGTCGATTACTTGACAGGCATGTGGGGTCGTTCGCTCATTAGTCACTCAGGTAAGACATGATAGGCATGTCCGTCACCAGACACCTGTGAGAACAATGAGGGAGTCAAGCCCTGAAATTGGTGTGTTTTGCATAAAGTTTATTCAAAATCCACCCATTTCTTAACATGAGAGGGATTATCACTCCATCCTTATAATCCACTTGAGTGGAACAGAACCATGAGGATCCATTTCAATCAGTTCCAGCTGTAGGTCAACGCATAATGACTGTATGTTGGCCCATGTCAGCCACACAGCAAGGAAAAAAGTGGTCCATCTCTACATTTTCGTCTCCCATGATGATAGATGCATGATCTATTGCACTCATGTTTGAAAAATAAATTCATTTTAGTCTCTCATGATGATAGATGCATGATCTATTGTAGTCATGTTTGAAAAATAAATTCAAATTCTTCGATTTAGTAGCAGGAATAACCTAATTTTGTGACCAAAATCTCTAACCGCAGCACACATGTTCCTCGCTCTTGTGTAGCATGAGACAAAGGATATTGAAAGCAATATGAAATAGCTTTGCAGCGCCATGTCAGCTGCATCAACGGATGTCGGAGTCGACGTCCTACCATGTGCATCAATGAATATTAGAGGCACATCAATCATGTTGTTGAGCAGTTTTCAATTTGGGGTGAATAATAATTAGTTTGTTGTGTATTATTCAATGTTGTGGTGGTTGATGTATATATCTTACTGAAGTGGCTAATGTATATATTGTTATAAAAGCAACTGATATATATATATCTTCAAATTATTTCGATATATATGTTAAGATATTTTCGATAATATATATACTACTTACAGTACAGCAACATTGAATTAAATGACACCATAAGCCACAAAGCACTCATATAAAGGATTAAATGACACCATAAGCCATGAAGTAATCCCTCGACATGTACCACTATCACACTTACTCTTGAAGGGTTATTTTATTTCCTACTTCCCCCAGGACATATCCCTCTACTTGGGTCTTTTCTTTCAATGTTTTGGTTGGCACACTTAATAGGGTCTGATGAAGGTACTCCCATATTCAAATAGGCCAACTTACATAAAGTCTTGAACTAATGTGAAATTTGAAGGGGATACTTGATGTTAACTATTTATGTGGATTATATCTTAATTAACAACTTACTTTGTATGATCTAAGGACTGGTATATCTTATAAACATTGAATTTACTTGATTTTGTGCTTTGTTTTGATTTAGATGCACATGACATGGTACCTTCTTGACTTTTGGAGCCCATAGTTTCAAACGTATGAATACATTCTTCAAGAACTTGCAGTGGCCCTTAAAGGGGTTGGTTTATTCATGGACCTTCTCATAGAATACCTTACGGAGGCGCACCATGCTCAAGAAGAATACTCTATTGTGAGTGCTTATCTGCATGAAGATAATACATTGGAATTTTCCCCATCAATTGAAGAGGATGAACAAATTTGTAAGAGACAAGAATGATGGAAATAATTCTCCTGAAAATTGAAGGAAGATGTTAATCAAGATAATAAGTTTTGCAAGTGGTTGGTTGGTCACTACAAAGATCCACAACCTTTGATTGGCATTTGTGAATCAAGGTGAGAGGAGCATGACCTCATAATAGAAAAATATGAACGATGTCTCATCACTTCGGTGGAATAAGGACTCACTAAAACATAATGTGGGGTGAAGACATTGTGTGTTAGTGTACGAGAGAAATATGACCGACCTTGGGTTCTATCCAAGATATTGAAGTTCAATATAGATGGAGGATAATGGGATGATTCAAAGGACAAAGAGCCTCCATATCTTGGGCATGTCTTGGATGAAAGTGTTGAATATCATACACCCCCAAGGAAATAACCTAATGATGATATTTGTTAGGAGATTCATCAACCCTTTGAGAAGGAACCCTTGAATGTATTAGTTCATCATTTTGTTGGTAGTGATAGTAATGAAGAATCTAATAATTGTGGTTATCTGAGATTCCTTGCTACATCAAAACAAATAAACATCATGTCTCCTGATGAATATATGAATCAAGGACCAAAAGAAGGGCTTAGGAGGAATGAATATCAAATGTATGCTAGCAAGAAGACTATCTCTAAGGATCATAGATTTCCTCAAGTAACCCCCTCTTGGCCATCAAGTAACAGTTCTTCCCCTCAACCAACCTCACCTAGGAATGATGATATAAACATAAGTATGGATAATATTTTGGGAAGGGTTAGAAATATCTGTGAGATGATGGAGATCCATTTCTTGAATGATGATGCAAAGGAACTCTTACATGACCAAGGAGATACTAAATATTGCCCCATATATTTTCAAGCCGACCACTTTGAACAAACTAGAGAAGAACATGTGACTTTCCTCATCTCTTTAGTGGTTAATGAGTTATGGATTCATAATTGTATGATTAAATCTGAGGCACTTGCTAATATGATGACTTTACAAGTCATGAATCAATTAGGTTTGAAGATCACAAGGCCTTATAAGAATGTTTGTGAGGTTGACTCAAGGGTTGTCACAGTGTGTGGTTTGATTAAATACCTTGAGGTTCACTTTGTTGATTATCCTTAGGTTTCTTTTGTGATGGATGTTATAGTCATTCACGTACTTGATGCTTATGGAATGCTTTTGTCCATAGATTGGGATACTATCTTGGGTGGTAGTTTACAAATGGATCTATTGTACGCCACCATCCCAATTGGAAATGAACCCCATGCTATATTATACAATCAACCAAAAAGGAGGGTCCATGTGGAAGACCCTGAAAGTGATTTTGAATCTAATACATCCTCACAGGAAGACCATTCTAATGAAACAATGGATACTCCCCTTGATTTTTGTTGGATATGTGTTATATTCTTTGCACAACTAGAAATAGTGTCTACATTGAGTCAGGCGTGCAGGGGGGTCACTAGGCCCCCCGTCGGGGGGTTGCATGGGTTCGGGGGCAGCGCCCCCGAAAAAATAATTTCATCGGTTTTTCGTGTCCATTTATGGGAGTTTTTTTGGCACATGGTTTTTCGCCGATGGTTTTCTATTTCCGGTTAAGGAATTAGAGTTGTTGACTAATCCAAGTCATTGGATTAAGGTTTTGGATGTCATTGGATCCTATATGTATATTGTATTGTAAATAATGTATGATCTGAATGAATATAGAATATGTTGGTTTTCTGTGTTTGGGTTTACAGGGGAAAAATCTCTGTGTAATGTGTATATCTTCCATTGTATATTTTTTTGTTCTTTTATTGAAAATCAGTTTGCAATAAAATATTGTACAAGGTTAAAATCTGCATTTGGTATCATAGCAATTATTGGCTTCAGGGGGACGCCTTTGTGGTCAGCAGTTTGGCTCGGGACTGTGATAAGAAGGGATGATTTCAAGGATGGAAATTTATTTTAAAATGTAGAAACCTTGGCGAAACTTACTAATCCTTCATATGCCAACTATAAACGATTGGCGATATTTTTGTAAAAATATTCAAATTTCTAAGGATTTTATATATTTTTTATAAAATTTTGGCATTTTTTAAGGTAAAATAATTTTATCCTATAGAATTTGGGTGAATCATTTTTAAAATAGCGAATCTTGTTTTTGGAAAAAACATGGGAAATTAGCCCATAAGAGAAATTTAGCCCCTAAAATCATCCCTAGTGATAAGCCTTGTTATAGTGGGAGATCTATGGTATTGATTCTTCAAGTGAAAAGAAATGACGAGCAGTTCAAAAATAGAGATCGATAAATTTACTGGGAAATTTTTTGAGTTGTGGAAGCTCAAGATGGAAGATTTGTTGGTATATAGAGATCAATGGATCGTGGTGGATCTAGGTACTGCACCTGCAGGGACATCAACAAATGATTGGAAAAAGTTGGATCGGAAGGCGAATAGAACAATCTGATTGTGTCTCTCAAATTCAGTATTACTGAATGTGTCAGGGGAAGTTATATCCAAGGAGTTATGGAATAAGTTGAGGAGCTTGTATCAGTCTAAGCCCTTGATAAATAAATTTCTCTTGTGGAATAATTCGTATAACCTGAGGATGAGAGATGGAGAATCTGTGATAGAGCATCTGGATGCTTTCAATACTGTGGTAAGTTAATTATTATCTATTGAGATTAAAATTTCAGATGAAGATAAGTGTATCAATTTACTGTGCTATTTACTGGACTTCTGGGATAGTCTAGTTGTGGCCATAGGTAGTAATACAACTACCTTGATTTTTGATGATGTGGTCTCATCCTTGTTGTCGAAGGAGATGAGATGGAAGAACATGGAAGGACAGAGCACATATGCATTATTTGCAAGAGGATGCTCCCAAGATAGAAATAGATCTAAGTCCTCAAGTGTGATATCTAAGTCTAAGGGTAGATTTAAATCTCCTGTAAAGTTTGTAAAAGTGTGCTAGAGATGTGGAAAAGAAGGGCACTTCAAGAAGCTATGTAGATCCAAAAGCATTGAGAAAGTGAAGGGATATGAAGGTGCTCCCTCTACAGAAGAAAATACCTCCAAGGAAGAAGGAGGGGATGTGTATTTGGATTCTTCAAGCACACATGTATATCATGAGGCATGGTTGGTTTACTTGGGTGCATCCTTTCATATGAATCCCCACAAGGAGTGGTTATGTGAATATTAAAGGTATGATGGAGGTAATTTTTTCCTAGGTGATGAATCAACAAAAAGAATCATAGGATGAGGAAAATTCAAGTGGAGGCTCATAGATGGAAGGATTTGAAAACTTCCCAATGTTATGTACATCCCAGGATTGGCCATAAATTTGATTTATGTAATGAAAATGGGTGATGCAAGGGTAAAATCAATATTTGAAAAAGAAACCTGCAGGATGGTTCGAGGTGCAATGGTGTTGCTGAAGGGATTTCATATTGGAAATCTGTATAATATACAAGGAAGAAATATTAGTGATGGGTGTAATATTTCCATTGTTCTTAATATTGGAGCAGAAGAAGAAAAAAATCCTACAGTCTCTGGAGAAAAGGTTACGATGTGGCATCAAATATTGGGGCATATCGAAGAGAAGGATGTTCAACTACTACATGGTAAAGGTATGGTTGAAGGCATGTCTAACTGCTCTCTGGATTTTGATTTCTATGACCATTGTGTATATGGGAAGCCATATTGGGTAAGATTCCCCTCTGGTGTAATGAGGGCAGAAGGAATTTTACAACTAGTGCACAGTGATATGTTTGGACTTATGTCAGTTCCATCATTGGGAAAATTTGTGTACTATGTCTCATTTATAGATGATTTCTCAAGGAATACTTGGATATATTTCATCAAGAATAAATCTGAAGTCTTTGATAGGTTTAAATAGTTTAAGGCTCTTGTTGAGAATCAAACAGAGAAAATAATTAATGTGTTGAGGACAGATAATGGTGGAGAATTCTACGGGAATGAATTTGAAAAATTATGTAATAAGTGCGGTATAACAAGGCATAACACTACGCCATATACACCTCAAAAGAATGGAGTTGCATAAAGGATGAATATGATGGTGATGGAAAAATCAAGGTGCATTCTCAGTAGTGTCAAGTTAGGGACAAAATTTTGGGCAGAGACAATGGGTACTGCATGTTATCTTGTCAACAGATCACCCTCATAAACACTGGATGACAAGAATCCACAAGAGGTATGGATTGGTAAGAAACCTTCTCTCACACATCTCAAGGTATTTGGTTGTGAGGCCTATGTTCATGTTCCAAAGGAAAATAAGAGTAAGCTAGATAAGAAGGCTGAAAAAGTGTATATTTATTGGGTATAAAGATGGTCTCAAAGGTTATAAACTTTGGAACCCAAAAACTAAGAAGGTTGTGTATATCCAAGATATGGTATTTAGAGAAATGAAGGATGTTTTCAAACATGAAGTCCTACCAAGTAAGGAAGAACCAGAGAAAATAGATTTTGAGCCAAAGGATGATGAATCAGACTCTACAGAAGAACAAGAATTAGAAGAAGAAGATCCTCATACTCTGGTATTGAGGAGATTGGTGTGGGAAAAAAGGCTATCGAAAAGGTATACTCCATCTAATTTCCATTAAAAAAATTCTTTGTCTATTACTGATGATGATTCTAGAATTGTTAGGGAGGCAGTGGATTCAGAGGATGGAAAAATCTAGAAAAAGGCCATGGTTGAAGAAATGGCAGCCTTGGATAAAAATGAGTCTTGGGATCTGGTGGAGTTGTCGACTAGAAGAAATCCCATTGGTAGAAAATGGGTATTTAAAAAGAAGTTGAATGAAGAAGGAAAAGTGGAGAAATACAAAGCTCGGTTAGTAGCAAAGAGTTATTCCCAGGTTGAGGGAATTGRTTTTGGTGAGAYTTTTTCTCTTGTGRCCAAGTTAAMTTCTATTAKATTTATGTTATATGTTGTTGTTGCRTTTRATTTTGAAGTAYAMCAGATGGAYGTGAAGACAACATTCCTACATGGGGATCTGGAAGAAGAGATCTATATGAAGMAATCARAAGGATTTGTTGTGAAGGGGAAGAAGGAGYCGATATGCAAGCTAAAAAAGTTCTTGTATGGTTTAAAACAATCACCAAGGATGTGGTATCAAAAATTTGATACTTATATGCTAGKACTTGGCTTCACRAGAAGAAAAGAGGATCATTGTGTGTATTTTAAATTAATTGGTGATCATTTGATTTATTTGGTCTTGTATGTGGATGRCATGTTGTTGATAGGAAACMACAAGGAGATTATCAAAGATGTGAAATTTTAGTTGTCCTCTAAATTTGACATGAAGGATCTTGGTGCTATAAATTTCATTTTGGGCATGGAAATTAAAAGAGATCGGAAAAACAGGAAAATATGGTTAAATCAGAGAAAATATGTTGAGACAATATTGCATAGGTTTAATATGCATGAATGTAAAATGGTCAAGGTCCCTATTCGTGTAAGTGTAAATTTATATGTGGATCAATGTCCCAAAACACAAGAAGAGGAGGAGTACATGTCTCGTGTTCCATATGCAAGTGTGGTTGGCAGTTTGATGTATGAAATGGTTTGTACTAGACTGGGAATTGCACATGCAGTGGGAGTTTTGAGCAGGTATATGTCAAAACTAGGGAAGGGGCATTGGACAACAATAAAGAGGTTTTTCAGGTATTTGCATGGCACTGCTAGCTATGGATTGTGTTACCAAGGAAAACCAGGATTGGACAGAGTGTTGGATATACATGGCTCTATGGATGCAGACTGGGTTGGAGATCTACAAGCGGGTGTGTGTTTAACATGTTTGGAGGAGCAATGAGTTGGATGAGAAAAAGATAGTATGTAGTGGTACTTTCAACTACAAAAGTTGAATACATGGTAGGCACTCATGCAAGAAAGGAAACAATATGGTTACAAAGATTGTGTTCAGGTATTGGGTTGGTACAACAAGATGTAAGGATAGATTGTGACAGTCAAAGTGCAATTTTTCTAGTGAAGAACCTGACTTATCATTCAAAGACAAAGCATATTGATGTTCAATATCACTTTGTGAGAGACATGGTTGAAGAAAACAAGGTGTTGTTGATGAAGGTGGACACTTTGAAGAATGTTGCAGATTCATTAACAAAATATGTGAGCACTGAGAATTTCTCTTGGTGAAGAGGATCTATGGGCATTGTTGCCCTGTATTGTTAACTATGTAACCTTGTAACCTCCTGTATGAAAAAAAACAACAAGTGGGAGAATGTTGGATATGTGTTATATTATTTGCAAGACTATAAATAGTGTCTATGTTGCGTCGGGTGCGTAGGGGGGTGGAGAAACCAAAAAAACAAATTCCGCGGTTTTTGTGTCCATTTATGGGTGGTTTTTTGGCACATGGTTTTTTGCCGATGGTTTTCAATTTTTCGGTTAAGGAATTAGGGTTGTTGACTAATCTAGGTCATTGGATTAGGGTTTTGGATTCTGCTAGCTCCTATATATATATTTTATTGTAAACAGTGTATGATGTGAATGAATATAGAATATGTTGGTTTTCACGGTTTGGGTTTCTAGGGGAAAAATATCTATGTAATGTGTATATTTTCCATTGTATATTTTTTGTTCTTTTATTGAAAATCAGTTTGCAGTAAAATATTGTACAAGGTTAAAATCTATAATTTTTACCCAAATGATCTCCCTTTTTCTCAAGAAGAATATGTCATAGATATAATATGACATAAAGGGAAAAATTACCAAATACAACTTGATAAAAACAAAGACAAAGTTCAGGGTCCCATTACAAAATGGAAAAGTGAAACAAAATTACACAAGGATGTGTTGTGCCCCCACAACTACCCACTAAAATTATATGCCCTAAAGGATTTCAGTGGGTACACCCTCTCAAAATTTAAGCAAGGGATTTGATCACTACTAACTTTATTTGATATATATGCAATCCCAAGCCTAACCCAAGAGCACCTAAGATAATCAAAGATCTTGTGAGTTTTCACACTATATGTGTTAGCCTTCTTTCTCAATGAATGAACTACAAGTCCTTTTTAGGTCCTAACACAAGTATTCACCCATGTGACCATGCCCAAGGGCTATCATATCTCTCTTCATCAAAAAATTACTTCTTGAAGTGAACCAACATGCAATTCCAAATCCCTCTTCAATAGCTCATCCTAATAGGATATCGAATCCTCATTCTATCAGAGTCTTCTTCATCGAAAAGGTTCACACCTTATGCACGTTATCGACTCTAATGGGGCCTCTCTATTGGACTTGTCCCAATGCACAATGACTTCACTATGTCATGAAATGTTAACCATGTGTCTTCATGTTGAATTGCTACTGGTCCCTAGGAACTGGTCTATGTGCTGAGAGGTGTACACATAGGAGTGGGTCCCTCACATAACCGCTAACATTATGCGGTCAACAACAATTTGTTGATTAATTATTCTTATCCAATCGTTTTGAACTCCCTGTGAGTAAATCTTTTTCATACGAGCATGATCTCCGAGGTACAAATATTATCTAGGGATACCTCCCCATCGGAAAAAGAACTAATTGTGACCCATTCGCCTCTCCTATAGCACTATCGAGAACCCTTCTATTTTCATCATATTTTTCTCCCCCATGGTGCACTCTGATAAGGCTAATGTGAAGTGTTGAAGTGTTGAACTAGACAAGAATTTTATGCACTTTAAGTAGCACACAAATAACACAAACAGATGTATAACCTCTTTCTTAGCATGATTCCCAATACAAAAATGAGTATTTCTTAGGAATATCCATCGGAGGACATGAAGGAAATGAAGGATTTGAAATATTCTAATGGAACATCCTGATGACTCCTTTCGATAGTACTATCAAGGAAAATTTTCAAGTTGAACCTCCCGATCAGTATGCACTCAATACACAAATTTGGAGTAGATATGTCCTTTCGAGAGCATTAATGAGGATGCAATTCTCCACGTAAACACAAGTTTTCTTCCACTTAACATTAACTATAAAATATTGGGGTAAATTATGAATGCATAAAACCTTTTTAACCTTAAATTGCACCTTATTTGTCTTCTGCAAGTTTTTATGAATTTTTTTGTGCATACTATAAATTTGAACTATTCTCAGACTTATATGAAAATCCAGTATGATATGTATGTGAATGAATTAATTTTAATTAGTTATAATTTTGTATTAATATAGAAAACTTATGCAGTATTCGTCCATTATATAAAGTCGAAAAAACATCATGTCATGACCGTAGACCAGAAGAGGGAAAAACCTCGAGGCGAATGTACCAGCACTCATTGTGAGTTCAAATGATATTCTGGCGACAGAAAACAACTTATTCAATGGGATGGATAATTTCCCCCAGTAATGTTGGGCCCTTCATTTTAATAAAGCCTCAGTTTTGATAAAACATCGTGCGTCAGTTGGAATTCTAGAAGTAGTGGAAATAGTCAAATGCATCACGTGCTAGCTGGAAGTATAGAATATGACAAAAGACACAATATCGTGGGAAGAAAATAAAGGAATACAGGAAGTGAATAAGAGTGGATTTGATTTATACAAGTTATTTTGTCAAAGATGTGAAAGTATAAATAAAAGGGCAATGTAATGGGAAAAGGGTTAATGAAAAGGTTGATACTATTTTTGTTGGCATTGTTGTTTTTGCAATTATCTATTATTATTTCCTTGGGTCTGGATTTGGTTAATATAGCCATGACTAGATATTGTGATTTTCTTTGTTGGTGCCAATGTTTCATATGTAGTAGGTTTTGAGTCTATAATAAGTTATGGGGAGTTAGATATTGTTGCACGAGACAATGTATTTAATATGTGCATACTTTGGGAAGTACTCTATTAGATCTAAGTGTATGACATCTTTATACTGTTGCAAGTTAATTAAATGGTGTGATTTGGGGAGTTAAAATGTTTTTTGATGGTCATTTGTCTCTGTTATGAATGGATCTATGTTTTCGCTACATATTTTCTTTTTCTTATCTTGTTAATATTTGACTACTATCACAAATTAACTTTGATGGTTAATATATGGCTTTGTGTAGGGTAAAATTAGATCTGATGTTTTTATATTTATAACTTCCTTAATCATACAATTCTCGTCTACGCTTCAGGTGAGACCTCCTTTCCTTTCAAAAGGTTGAATATGCCAACATTCCTAGACTACAACAGTACCTTTTGTTGGTAACTACCGAGAACCCTAGTCTGGATTTTGCACCAACAAATGGTTATGTTTCCAAGACCGATCTTTAAAGGGAGATTTTAGAGGATGCCTTATCGAATCTACAAGTATGATGTTAAAAAGTAGTGGGAAAGGAAGTGTGATTCATTCACAAGGTAGGGGGTTGAGTTGCGATACAAGAGATTTAGGGTTGTGAAGGATATTATTTTCTATTAAGAGACGACTAGTGACCAATATGAGATATTTTGGGTTAAATTCCTTGAAGAGTTATTTCAATGGTTAGATTGGATGCAAGAAGCCCCATAATACCAAGATCAAATAAAAAATAGATATAACTGGACTATCAAGGGTCTAGTGGCTCTTCATCAGCTAGATCATCAGATCTCGTGAGCTATGGAATTTTGGGTGTAGACTACTTTGGAGGGTTACATTATCGAGTTCATTGCAGAGAATCATCAAGCATTATTGAAAGTAGAATTTGTATTCATAGAAGAATCCAGTGGAATAATGTTGTGGTAAATACCTCTGTGGATCAAGGTTTTGCTAGTGGAAGAAGGAATGTTGTTTCTTCCTTTAGTTGATATGGAATCTTAAACACATGTGTTAGGGGGAAGGTGATTCCTGGGAGGGTTCATGAGTTAAGATACCGAGAAGTTTTCTTTGATATATGGGGGTTATACAAGAGAAGAGTGAAAGAGACGAATGATATCTAAGGAGGGATTCCATTGTTGAGAAATGGTGGAAGAACCAGATGAAGACAATGACAAAGAAGACTGATCAACTACAGAAAGAGATCCGATCATATGGAGGTGATAGAGAAAAGATTGAAAAGTTCCATAAGTTGCAAAGACGAGGAAGATTCGTCAGTGAATGGTTGAAAAATAGAAGGGGGACGAGAGGTGAAGATTCTAAAGGAAGCCAGACAAGAGGAATATTTTTCAAAGGAGATAGATGAACAATTAATGGTAGATGCCACCACTAAGTAAGAATAGTCATCCCCAACCACAAAGGGAGTTGCAGGAGAATCAAAACCTATAACGCGAGAAGATATTGGATTACATCGGAAGGTAAATGCAACATTGTAGGAGAATGAGACCCCCTATATCAAATAAATTTGTTCCATAGGTACAGGTACCAGCCTCGAACCACGTGTTTCCCCAGCATCGTAAAAAAATATGGTAATTTCTACAATAAATCCTTGTACAGTTCCTGTTATTCCTAGTCCTTTGAGTTCTATAGATTTAGTGAGTAGTAGTAGTGGAAGTGTGGTGAATGTTACTGTCATATCACAACTAGGATCTCATGGGTTTATTTTAGTAGGGGATACAAATTCATTAATGGAAACACAAACTGTAGGATCCCTTACCCAATACCCTGTGTTTTGGGGAAAAGGGTATGAGGACGTTGAGAAACACTAGTTTCTATGCGAGGTCATATGGAGGTCTTGAGGAACTTCGGATGAAAATAAGTTAGTTGAGTTTCAGACCACTTTGAGAGGTAGAGCTCTCAAATGGTACATGAATACTATTGAGCCATGGATTCCGGGTCAAGTCTTCACTCTAGCTCAAGTGAGACAGAGGTTTATTACAGAGTTTTGGTTACCACACTCATATTGGAAGTACATTCAGATGAATTTAAGTCATACGCCTCCCATATTCAGTGTCGTCAACTCATGCAATAAAAAGGGTGATGATAACACCGGCCTTATCCATGGTTGGACACCTCTACCTCCAAGTTATCAAAGAAACTCATGACCCCATGACTCTGTCCATCAACCCCTCTGGCATGGAAATCGTGTCTTGTGCCCATAAGTCTTTCAAGAAAGACATGACATGATTGTTGTTGTGTACCTATAAATTACTTGACAAGCATGTGAGGTTGTTCATTAGTCACTTAGGAAAGACATGATAAGCATGTCCATCACCAGACACCAATGATGTAACACACCCGACCCCTCAATACCCTTTCTAGGGATGGGGCATCAAATTTTTGTTTTTCCTAACTATTTCGAATCCTAATTTCGAGCTCTCCATTGGCTACTACTCGCCATGAGCTTTCTAACGATCGCCACCACACTAAAATGTAAGCTTATCACCTCCCGAAGTTATCTGGGCATTATTAGTTGGGGTATTTGGGGTTCGGCGTTGAAAGCCCCTTTTCTTACTCCCTAAAGTCTCGAAATCTCACCACGTGGCCTTGTCCATTCAGTGATCGTCATTTGGTGTTCAAATTTTTGCGTTAAATGTCCCTTTGGCGTTCAATGTTCGACAATCATCATTGAACATTCAGCGTTCGATGATCGACGATAGACGTTGAAAATCCATTTACCATACTATGCCAAAATATTTTGAACTCTTGAAGTTATCCAGACTACCGGAGTCCCGGACATGTCACCAACCACGTTGCTGAGACGAGCATGAACCATAAGCTAAAATGCAGTGAGGGCCATGGGTGACATGTCTCCTCATTAAGAGGTGACATATTCCATGCTCTAATAGGCATAAGGGGTCTATAAATTTTCCATATCTAGTTGACATGTGGCACCTTAGTTGTGGTTCCACGTCATCCGGGATGACATCAGTGAGCCACATCAACCCCTGACATACAGTCTTCTCACTTCTTTCAAATCTCACGGTTGAGATTTGTCCACATAGATCCATAGATCCATCTTTCTTGTTACTTCGTGGCTCTGGGATTTAGAGCTTACCAGTTCCTCACATAGAGAATTCCTTGAAGAGCCAAGTCTCCAGACTCTCAGATCTAGTGCCACGTGTCCTCTAACTATCAATGGTGGAGATTCACTTCGTCGTTCACTATTTTCAGAGTTTTCACACCTTGAAAAATCTTGGCCAAGTTCCTCTGGAGTAACAGGTCTCCGGACTATAGAATCACTTGCCACGTACCCTCTCATATAATGACTCTAGTTCAACGAACAACATTTGACAAGGGACAGGTATGGGCCACATGTCACTCCATGACTCATTCCTGGTTGGTTGGGAAGTCAAGGGGGGTTCATTAGATCAATGGCTGAGAGGGATCCCAAAGGATTCAAGGATCAACGGTCCATGTCATTTCGGAAATTCATCATTCGAGAGTTTCATCATGTATCTTCCATCTTCATATTTAGACCACATCTGATCTATTTCCACGTGTACCTAGCATTCACGACCAGGATTTACTCCATCTTGCAGAGCTCCAATGAAACTTGCATGTCCCTATACTGCCGAATACTCTAACTTATGGATAGACGTTAATTTGTGGACACACATCCCTCCACTTTCAACATTCCTGATTAACTTTGTGACTTTGGCATTCAAGAGTTTCGGCGCTAGACCACTCCTATTCTCCCGAAGTGTAACTTCATTGAAGCACTTAACGCTACCCTTCCTATGTCTGATCTAATGGCCAAGGGAGGTCTCCGCTGGATCCCTAGATCTATGGCCCTCATATATTCTCGACTCCAACCTTCAGTTTTTTTTAGGGTTGTGGATTCATAAGTTCCAAAGTCCCGAAGCCAAAGGGGATAGCTCCTTTTTTACTAGCGTAGGGTTCCCATACCCTAGTCATATGGGTCCTTTGGAACTTCTTGTAGGCTAAGCGCTAATCCTTTTAGAAGAAAATGGGTTAAGGACATGGGAATGAGCCCTTGGTTAGATGGGTGGATAGTTTGAAGGAAACACCCTTTTTCCCACAGAGTTGAACTTGAAATTCCCGCTAAGGTAAACTCAAAAGATAGGCAAGACTTAGGCATTTTAGTTAATCCTACCTCGACACTCCTGCAGATTCACATTCCAAAACTCTCTAGCAGCTAAACTGAGGTAAATCGAAGACCAAGTAAATACAACAGTTTACAGAAGCAAATGAGCATTTATAATAATTGATGAGACACTGCAATACTTAACCATAAACACATAAATTCAATCATCACATCTAATGTATTACACAGAGTATGAAAATAATTATCAGGACTGGAAAATGTGAAACGATTGTTGAAAGGGGTGCTTGTTTCCTCCCAACCATAGGCATAGCCACTCCTAACGGATTTACCCATGGCCACCTCCAAGCTAGATCATGATGCTCTGAGAGAGATTCTTTCTCCTTGCTCCACAACAGTTAGGGATGGAGGTTATTCTCCTCCTCCCACGGGAAATTGGAAACCGGTTTTCTCTACTCCAAGCAAGGAAGTTTGCATGAGTAATTTCTTAGTCACTTGTCAGCCTCATTTGTCAA
This sequence comes from Picea glauca, assembly GCA_000966675.3. Taxonomy (NCBI): domain Eukaryota; kingdom Viridiplantae; phylum Streptophyta; class Pinopsida; order Pinales; family Pinaceae; genus Picea; species Picea glauca. The sequence continues at coordinate 853,874 of JZKD02S0139088.1, read as the reverse complement.
CTTGTAGAGAAACCCTACCCATGGATTCTCATAGAAAAAATGAGCTTTCTTCTCATATTTTCTCTCAAATCCAGAGTCGAAAACATGCTTCTCTTCTCTTCTCAAGATTTTTCTCTCTACTCTGCTTCCTTGTCGATCCATCTTTGTCTCTCAAATTACCTCCTTTATTTCCTTCCTCAACAAGGTTTTGTGGGTCTGAATCCCCAATTCATGGTCAATCCTAGAAGCCTTATAGATGGGTACCCTGCCCCATCTTCTCATTAACTCTTGAGGATGGCCTTCCAACTACCAACCTAACTGGTAATTTATTTCTGGGTTAGAGGACTATTGAGCAATTACACCCAATAGGTATTGGTTTGGTGAGGGTCATCTCAACCATTATTGGTTTCCCTCATCATATCTCTCATAAAATCCATGGTTTATCTTGGAAAACTCCCCCCTTCTAGTAGTTTTGCAACACATATCCAATTTATATTAATAACAAAAAAATCATACATTGACCCTTTTATACAAAGGTTCATCAAATCAAACATTCACACATATTTAGTTTGTCATAGTCTCTTGGCCAGTTATAGTTATATTTACAAACTAGGGGAAACAGGGGTCTTATAATCCCCTCCCCCTTAAAGGAACATTGTCCTCGATGTTCTATCTACCGATGTGCTCTGTATGTACAGAAGTAAAAAAAAATGGATATGCGTGTTTCATGGAATCCTCCATTTCCCATGTGTTGAGTACTCAACACACCCTAAAAGTTTTTTGAAGTTTTTTCTTATTGGGTACCACTTTGTCTTTTTCAGTTTAGTCAGTTGTGTAGCAATCAATGGGGTTATATGTTGATTATGTTTTTTCATCGATCATATTCGTCTTGGTTTGGAGTTATTGAACAAATTCAACTTTTCTCTAAGAAAAAATGACATTTTAACTAAGTATACACATATAACATTTTGATACACGTGCCTATAATTGGTATCAATGCAATCTGAGCAGTAAAATGGCCACATAAAAATGATAATAGTCGATACACCTTAAACATCAGTGAAATACGAAAGGAATACCACTAACATAGGCCATAACGAACCTTCGATCATCGATCACTGATACATTTTTCAGATTCGGTGAAACTGAAAGAACGAAACTGTAAAAAAATAACCATCAACAAATCGTCAATCGTCAGTTTCTAATACATTATCGACATCGGCATGATAGGATGTTGTAGTCAAGGTTGTGTGTCTAAATAAAATCATCGATTCCATAAAAAGGACGGCTCTCACGTAGAGGTCAAAATCAACAACCATGTGTCTTTGTCGCGTAAGTAGTCTGTACGACTCACTCTTTTCCCCCTTGTCGTATATTTACATCCATGTTAGCATTCCCACATCAACATTGTATGATGGTTTTGGTTAGCATTGAAACGTTTTACTAGATGCACCAACAAAGCAATGACAAGGTTGACCCCCAATGTCGATACGCTCATTTGCTATCGACTGATCGCTAGAATACTGAGCTCCTCGTCTTAGTTCAAACTTTCAAATGTTGATACTAGCAACCCTAGTTGATCTGCGATGCACCATATCTCCTGATTCTGATTATGCTAGTAAATGCGAAAAGGGATAGGTAATTCGATGGGACACCTTCGACTGAGATGAGAGAAATTTTTTGATTTGATGGATAAGTTAAATTTTCGCGTAACCTATAACACGACCTCCCACATCGACCAGTAGCTGAAATTTGAATTCACTTATGAGCTACGAAGTTACCCTCTCCTGCGTTGCCATCCTGCATTGCATTTAATCCTAAGCATGATGCATATTCTGTAATAGATTTGCACATATCACATTTACACTCTCGAATTTAAGACTTGATGCGACAAGGTAAGTATACATTTTGTTTAAATTTACAAGGTCATACCCAAACATGCTATTTTGTTCACGAATCGCTTATTCCCTGAAGCCAACGAAGGAGCAAGAGAAAGCATCGAGGAGGTTACAAATCGCTCATTGACTTTGAATACCAGTAAGACCAGGTTATTTTCTTACAAGCAAGAGATAAGCATTGTCTTTATCATTTCTGCACTTGTGATTGCATCAATGAATCTTGTCGAGATTAGTTGGAAGCTCACTATAATTTTTTCTTTTCCGCAAGAAAACTTCCTCCAAGAAATCCAACGACCAGACACTCACCAAGAACGCCCAAAAGGAAGGAAGAAAAGGTCAGTGAGGGGTCTACAATGGGCGCTGCAAGAGATCTTGATTTTGTCTCAAAGGCGAAACCAGTTATACACACATCTACCAAAAATGAGTTTTCCTATCCTCCGACGTTCGATGACACAGAGGAAAGCACTGGATCTAAAGTGGTTCTCCTGTATTGGGGAGATTTGTTTAATAGGATCAACCAGGAATATTGCCTGGATTTTATACCACACAGTGACCCAGATGTCAAGATGTTGGATAACCAAGTATTCACAAACATCTGACGATCATGTATGCATGCAGTGGCTTGTCAAACCCCAGTTTTTCCCTGCATCGAGACCTTGGGATGGATAATTTACCACACAAATGTGATGAAATGTATAATCAATAATGAAAATGGCGAATATGTTGGTGTTTTTCTTTCAACATAGGTCCAAAACAAATACAAGCTCAGAGACCCATAGGAAAGACTAAATACAGAGTTTGTGGTCAAATTTTATGAGTTCCATGACACTAGTAGGTTAATGGCCTCATGGTGGAAATAAGACAAGAAATTCACAAATAAGAACAATGACTGGTACAACACGATAAACCTCAGAGAGTCATATATTTATCTAATGGATTTGATATGTTGATTATATGGGGAAAAATATTGTTCCAAGTTTTCGAAAGCATGGATGCCCCTGGCATATACTGTGGCAATCTCTAGGTGTAGCTTCAAATGGGGAGCCATCATTTCAAAATAGTTAAGCACTAACATCTTGCAGGCCTAGACACCAAATGATGGAGAAACGACAACTTTTCACATGGCGTCATACCTATTGGACGTGATATGCGCAAGGAACATTTTCACAGGAATGAATCTGAGATGGCATGTTGTTGAGTTACTCATGCATGGCTATTTCATCATTATGTGGGAGAATAGGAACAAGAGAGTTTATAACCCGAGTAGATTTTATTATATTCAGAAAAAAAATGCCCAAGGCTTACAGCGGTAGCCAAAAAGATGGTTTCAAAAGTAGGCCACTGGTATTTTGAAGAAACCAACACTTATATCATAGTTTTCAGGGCTACTGGCATTCCACACTTACTCTGATCCAAGTGGATATTGGTGGTCACCCACCTATTCCAACTAGATCCTCTTGTCCATTTTTAGTTCAACACGTTCTTCTATACTTCTTTGTAATTGTGGGTTCTACACTTCTAGGGTTGTCTGAAGCCCTAAAAATATTCCAAGTGGATATTGGTGGCCTCTAACCTAATCCAACTAGATTATTTTGTATTTTTCCATGTCAGTACATCTTGTTGTACTTCTAGGGCCATTTTGGAGCCCTAAAAAGGGTTTTTTTGGCTCGTCACAATAAAACTATAGACATAGTCAAAGTTTGATGACAGAATGTGTATCTCTCTGAAAGACCTTTCCAATGGGCTATCACACACCTAAAATGGAGGTCGTATGCAAAATTTACAACCCCAAGAATTTTAGGTACCAACTTACCCATAGGGGCCCACATGACTTTTGGCGTTTCACCTCCTAGGGTTAGGTTTTTGGATGTCTAGGATTTTGGAATTCATGAGTAATATCAAAAGGCCTCTGGAGCCTCATTGTAATCATTCTACTCAAATAGATGAGTGTAGCAGCAACATCTCTTCTCAGAGATAGCTACCACCATTCAAGCAAGTGTTTCAGTTCTGTAGTTTTATAGTTTCAACCTATTTCATTTATTCAATAGAAGATATTGTTCACTGGATATCTATGTCGTTCTTCATATCTCTATGTTTATTGTATTTAGTCTGTTAATTAGTTCGTTCCACATCTAAATCTAGATTAGTGGTATCATAGTGGTATGCTCTTCATTTATTTTTCTTCGTGCATGTCCCCGACAATATCTAAGTACAAAAAGTTGGGACTCGAACCAATCGAGTCGTTGCAATATTGGCCACACTGAGCCTGACAAAAACCCATGCAAGACAAAAATAAAGATGATGGAGTATGAAATATTTTTTAAATGTTGCTCGAGTAATCCATTGAGTGACAAAGGAACGAAATGATGGACAACTTTCCGTAGATCATTCGACAGCTTCCCAAACGAGAAGCATCTTGATCAAGCGGCCATGCAACCCCCTTCAAGATATAGGTAAATTTTTATATTCCATTATTGAAGGACTCATAGATGAGGATGTTGTAGATAAATGTTTGAACCTTCTCGAAGGGTATTTTTTGGTCCACAATTTTTTCGATAGGGAAAAGATTACTTTTTCACTCCTTAAGGTTGTCCCCCATAAGGACTGGTGGGACACTTACTCTGAGAAAAGGTCCATAGAGGAATCTCAAATATTTTTGGTTTCCCCTACATGGGATTCCTCCCGGGATGTCATTAAAGAACACTACTACCCTGTTGGAAGCTAGGAGGACTAGTACACCAGATGGACCACCCTGCGTCAAGAAAGGGACCGGACAGTACCAAATTTCACCAATATTTTCCATACCCTACGCATTAAATTGGATATCAAAGTATCTGAGTGACATCTGGTGCTCAAATATCATAGTTGTTTTCATAGATGCATTCAAATAGAAATGGATTTTACTGCCATCGCCTCATTGGGTATGGATTATCAATACGTTGTCAAGATCGAGCAGAAATTTAAGCAGAAGAGGTGAGATTTTGGATCTGCAAAATCCTCACAGCCAAGTAGGGAAAAGGTGGCCCCAACCCACATAAAAATGGACAGAGAAGAGAGGGACACTCTCAGGACAACCACTCCAAGCTACAACATAAGAAGGGAAATGAGAAGACAAAGGAGGACACAGGAAAATGGTGTGAGTACCATACAATCCTTTGGAACAACACTAAATAATGTCGCTCCAAGAAGTCACTCATGACCGATATTAATTCTTCTGAGTCAGAGCTCGATTCAGATTTCGAATCAAATCCCAAAGGAGGGAGGTGGATTATTGATGTTGAACCCAGTTCCACTGTTGCTACCACCAAATTTCATCCAAGCGAACCAGAAGAACCAAAGGAAGGGGAATGCCTCTTTTACTCATAGATGTGGGTAAAGGGGGCTCCACTTCATTTCATTGTCGATAGCGACATTCAGAAGAACTTGATTTCAAAAGAGGTCATCAAGTAGCTAGACCTGCCAAAAAAAATGCACCCACAACCTTACACCATTAGTTGGCTTCACCAAGGAAGAGATCTTTGTGTCAAGTAATGATGTTGTCTTCCCTACAACATCAATCCTTTCAAATATGAAGTATTTTGTGATATTTCTCCACTTGAAGTTTGTGATTTTCTTTTAGGACAACCATATTTGTGGAAGCTTCATGTTGTGTATGAGTCTAGACCTCGCAGTGTTAGTATTACTTTGGGTAGACAATTGTACAAGATACCAGAGGTAGCACCTCCAACCGATATTTCTTTAATCTCTTCTAAGTAGTGCAATAAGGTCATTTCACAGACCGAGAAGTTTGTATTCTTTGTGATCCATGCTCAAAGTAAGAAGAAGGTCACTGCCACATCCATGGCCTCTACAAAAAGACTCTCTTTGCAGCAGAAGCAAGTGGATGAGATCGTGGACGAATACAGAGACATCTTCTCATCACCCACCAGGGTGCCGACATACTTCCAAGTCAAGCATCCAATTGATTCGACCCCTGGTGCACCTCTACCTAATGGACCAGTCTATCGTCGATCACTGATGGAAAATGAAAAAATCATGCGTCATATCCAAGAGCTTTTTCAAAACGGTCACATCAGACCCATCTCCTCCCCTTGCGGAAGCCCGATTATACTAGTGCAGAAGAAGGAAGGGACTTGGTGACTCCGCATTGATTACAGAGTGTTAAACAAAATCACAGTGAGGAACCAGTACCCAATTCCTAGGATTGATGACCTTCTTGACCAACTCAAGGGGGAAAATTTCTTCAGCAAGATTGACCTAAATTCTGGCTAGCACCAGGTTCCCATCGAACCAACTGACGTCTAGAAGACAACCTTCAAATATAAATAAGGTCTCTTTTAATGGTTGTTCATGCCCTTTGGATTAACAAATGCACCATCCACTTTCATGAGGTTGATGGATGATGTATTGATACCCTTCACCAACTCTTTTGTGGTGGTATATTTGGATGACATCATCATCTTCAAAAGAACTTGGGAGGAGCATATGTGGTATATTCAATAGGTTTTGAGCACTCTGCAGAAAAATAAGCTATATGCCAACTTGGAAAAATGCTCTTTTGGCATGAACAGGGTCCAATACTTGGGCTACATTGTTGATGAGGATGGGGTACATGATGATCCAGCTAAGATCCAAGTCATCCGTGACTGGCCAGCCCCAACCACACTAACCGAGATTTGGAGCTTATTAGGACTAGCCAATTTCTACTGACAATTCATGTTGGGATTCTCCCATATTGCATGGGCCCTCAACTAGGTGACCAAGGGAAGTGGTAGGGAAAAGTTCATGTGGGGGAAGGAAAAACAATGAGCATTCGATTATATGAAGCATCACTTGTGATCAGGTCGATTAATCTCCTTCCCTGATCTGCAACAACCATTCGATATTGAGAAAGATGCATCTAATTATGTTGTAGGTGCAATTCTCACTCAACACGGTCATCCAGTGGAATACGATAGTGAGACACTCTCAGATACTTTCCAGAAATACCCCACCTATGACAAGAAAATGTATTCCATTTTACAATCATGTCGTTAATGAAAACATTACATTCTAGGAAAGCAGACGATCATCCACATTGATCGCAATCCTCTGCAGTTCATACAGACATAGGGGAAATTGCATAATGACCACCATCAGAAGTGGTCCACCTACCTGCAACAGTTCCATCTCAACATCAAGTATAGGATAGGTATCTCAAATCGTGTCATTGACTACCTCAGTCAACCTCCCGTGTCTCCACTCACCACTGTGCCCCATTTCTGTGGACATGAGGCATCTGAGTGGCCCCAACTTTATCAGCAAGATACAGACTTCACCACCACCTATCATCTCTTGGGTACAGGTGAAAATATCACCTATTTTCATATTCAGGATGGATTATTATTCCATCTAGGATATCTCTGTGTTCCTACAAAAGAGTGTGCAAAGATGATTTGGGAACCCCACTACAGTCGAATGGCATGACATTTTGGCGTGGAGAAAACTGTGGTCGTTCTTCAAAAAAATTTATTGGCCAAAAATTCAATGGGACGTCAGCAAGCATATAATATATTTCACTGCTTGTTCCATTTTCAAGCCAACCATCAATAAGAAAGGCTTATACACCCCTCTGCCTACTCCTGAGAATCCACAAAGCAAGCAAGGCAATGACTGCGTATTTGTGGTCATTGATCATATTTTGAAGATGGCCATCCTCACAGCCTGCAAGAAGAATATCACAATGGAAGATACTAAAAATCTATTCTTTGAATGAGTGTGGGTCCATTTCATGATACCATATACTATCATCTCTGACCATGAAAAAAGGTTCCTCAACACATTTTGGTCGAGTCTATGGTCATTGTTGGACACCAAGCTCACTAAATCCACTTATTTCCACCCGCAAACATATGGCCACAAAGAGGTCTTCAATCATAATAGTGTACACATTCTATGCATGTAAAACTATAAGAATCCACGTACATGGGATGAGAGTCTCCCCTATGTTTAGCACAGTTACAACAGGGCTCTTCATAGCTCCATCGACCATAGCCCATTTCAGGTGGGGATGGGATTCCAACCCTTGGGTCCCAATGATGTTGCACTATCTCTTGCCACCACACAGAGAGAATCTTCCCATGTTCAGTCTGAGACCAAAAGATCCACTAGATTCATTGAGCGGATTCAAGACATCTGCCAACATGTCCAAGAGATTTTTCATAAATCCAATGCTAAGTACAAGCAGTGCTATGATCAACATAGGGTACCGCACCAATTTCAGGTTGGAGAAAAAGTCTGGTTACATTTGCAGAAGGAGCATCTCATAGGGCCCCATCAGAAGTTTCAACCACTTCCCTATGGGCCTTACATTATCACCAAGGCTGTGGGTAGCAATGATTTTGAGCTCAACACTCCACCCTTCATTGGCCTGCATCCAATGTTCAATGTGGACCTCCTTCGGACATATTTTCCACCATTATTGGACACCTCAGAGATCGCAGAAAAATTGAAACCAACAGAGCTCATCCCTGACTGCATGGAGAAAGCATCCACTGATCAAATAGTGGACACAAAATTCAAGGGCACTCGCCAGTAGAGGATCCAACTTTATCAGGTTGTCAAGTCCATGCAACTACTACACCAAGGAAAGTGGCTCACCTAAGAAAAAATCCAGTAGAATTTTCCTCACTTGATGGGGGAACTCAACGCAATGGATACCATTTCTTCATAAGGGGGTGGATTGATCCAAGTGGATATTGGTGGCCACCCAACTATTCCAATCGGCTCCTCTTGTTTGTTTTTAGTTCAACATGTTCTTATGTACTTCTTTGTAATTGTGGGTTCTACAATTCTGGGGTTGTTTGAATCCATACACATCTTCCAGGTGGATATTGGTGGCCTCTCACCTAATCCAACTGGATTATTTTGTATGTTTTCATGTCAGTATGTCTTGTTGTACTTCCAGGGAAGTTTTGGAGCCCTAAACAATGTTTTTTTGGCTTGCCATAGTCAAACTGTAGAAAAAAGCAGAGTTTGATGGAGAAATTTGTATTTCTATGAAAGACCTTTCCAATGGTCTATCATGCACCTAAAACGAAGGTCGTATGAAAAAGTTACGACCCCGAGAAGTTGAGGTACCAACTTACCCATAGGGGCCCACATGACTTTTGGCATTTCACCTCCTAGGGTTAGGTTTTTGGATGTCTAGGTTTTTGGCATTCATGAGTAATATCAAAAAGGCCTTTGGAGCCTCATTTTAATCATTCTACTCAGATGGATGTGTGTAGCAGCCACATCTCTTCTCAAGGATACCTACCACCATTCGAGCAATTGTTTCAATTTTGTAGTTTCAACCTATCTCATTTATTCAATAGAAGATATTGTTCACTAGATATCTGTGTTGTTCTTCATATCTCTTATTGTATTTAGTCTATTAATCATTTCTTTCCACTCTTGAATATGGATCATACTCCCTTTCATGTCCCAGACTGACTCATTGTGGGAGAAATTTGTTACCAGACCATTATGCAAGGCTATAATGCCACTTTGGTGAAGGACAAGAAGAGATCTTTCATACCCTATGGCTTTCATATAGGGTTTTACATGGTAAAAACCACTGCACACGTGAAACAAGAGGGGTTGAGACAGCTTGAGTATTGATTCCCCATAGGCCGATTTCACAAGCATGATCCAAAAGGCATGGTACTTCAACACACGTCGCATGGGTCATCTGTAATGATCCCAAGCCATTATGCAAGGATCATCATTGTTTTGGTGTCTTTTTAAAACTTTTTTTGAGTGAGGTATTTCGTCAAACACTTTGTTGATTTACCTTTTAGATGTGTTTATATGTGTGTATGCAACAAATAACAGAAAGAGATAACCATGGAACATACCTCAACCATATGCAATAACATAGACAAGCCAAAACATCTCAATTCTTCTTTATTCATAAAATAGAGAAACCTGCTACAATGAAGATGTCAATCTTGAATGCTCAACAGATGGCCAAGAAGATAGACAATAGATAAGAGCTGCTACCAAATTCTCCCGCTAATACAAAATATGCCTCCAAAGTCTGAATAAGAAATGAAGATCAATACAAGCAGATATGAATTCCAAACTCTCCAGCTGAAGAATGCCACGCTCCAATAGAAGGCCGAAACCCTCAATAACTCTGCCCTGCTGTCAAAAGTGTCCAATCACCCTAATAAATATGCCAACTGATAGATCGAGTGATGGTAAGAACAAACCAGGTGACCGAATCTCCAAGATCCCTCTCAATCTATGTAGATCTGAAATCCCCCACTAAATGGTGGGCCCCACTGGATGACTGAAACCCTAGATAATTCGGCCCTGCTGAAGGAGGCCTCCAAATGCTCTGAAACTCTCCAGAAATATATATCGGGACACTGCAAGTCACTAGGTAAAGTCTCAGGGTCATATTTGAAGTGTAACCCCTCCAAACAGACTAGATATGGATCTCAAAAATGCCCTCCTTCTCTTCAATTCGCCCCACTGCTCAAGAAATAATCTGAGCCATAAAACTATCTCAGAAAGAACTAGATATGATGTCCAAGGCCCTGCAATGAAAACCCAAGTGATAGAATCCTC
>JZKD02S0139088.1:797736-817642 GCA_000966675.3 Picea glauca | reverse complement strand
TACAGATCTTAACAATTCTTGATTTGGCCTATTTCTAAAGCCTAAGGAAAGGGAGGTGTAACAGTCGATGGATTATGTGACAGTGAAGGTGTACACTCCTGGGGTGGGACAAACATGTGGGGAATGAGAGGATGTGAGTTGTAGGCGTAAGTGGATCCTTGGAGGAAATCCTTCCTGTTGTACTATGTGAATTCCCTATCGATCTTGCCTAGCCTAGGGATCCCTTGCTCGGTGGATTTTAGTCCCAGCTCAGGGGTGACCCACTGCTGAGAGTGATGAGCAGCATGGTCTATGGCTGGGAGGTTCATGGAAGGTCTTCACACAGTTAGTGTACTTCAATTAAAATATAAGTACCCATTTCTCTATTCATTTAATTGTTGTGTATTTGTGCATGCTACACATGTACAAATAAGAATCACATGTACTTATAGACAGAGCTAGGAAAAATATCCACCTTAACACTTTCACCTTGTCAAAAATAATATATCCTCCTCTCCAACTCACTCTCGGCATTTTTTCCAGAAGAAAATGATACATATTAAAGGGAGTGCAAAGTCCGAGAGGGTATGCAGATAACTCCACCGAGGCTATGGATGCTTGCTGGTAGCGGAGCAAGGTATATGATATTGGGGTGACTCTGTTTGGGCTATGGACATCCGCTGGAAGTGAAGAAACACCATAAGAAAAGGAATTATAGCTAAAAGGCCTCACGAGAATGGATTCCCTACCCAAATATTGTCTAGAAAGGACATGGATTGAGGTTAAAAGGAAAGAGGGTGGAAAAGAATAAACCCCATAGTAGGATGCATATTTTTGAACCCGAGAACTTGTGTACACATTGATAGAAAAGGTTTTGTTGAAAAGGAATAGAATAAATCCAGTTTGTTTATCAACCAATTTTCACTGGCTACGTACAAAGGAAGGAGCGAAGATTCTATTTTTTCTCGGAGAATTGTCATTTGTTGAGCACTCAACACACCCTAAAAGTTTTGTGAAGTTTTTTTTGTTTGGGTACCACTTTGTCTTTTTGAGTTTAGTTAGTTGTGTAGGAATCAATGGGGTTATATGTTGATTATGTTTTTTCATCGATCATATTCATCTTGGTTTGGAGTTATTGAACAAATTGAACTTTTCTCTAAGAAAAATTGAACTAAGTATACACAACTAAAATTTTGAGCCATGTGCCTATTATCAGTATTGACACAATCTGAGTAGAAAAATGGCCACATAAAAATGATAATCATTGATACACCATCGACATTGGCTAAATATGAAATACAAAACACTAACATAGACCATAATGAACCTTCGATCACCGATTGCCAATACATTTTTTCGAAGTCGGTGAAATCCAAAAGAACGAAAGTGAAACACATTAACCATCAACAAATCGTTGATTTCCAGTTGTTGATACATCATCGACATTGATAGGATAGGATGTTGTAGTCAAGGTTGTGTGTCTAAAGAAAATCACCAATGTGAAAAAAGGGAAGTCTCTCACATAGAGGTCAAAATCAACAACCATGTTTATTTGTTGCATAAGTAGTCTGTACGACTCAGTATTTTCCCTTATGTCATATCTGCACGTCCCTATCAGCATTCCCACATCAGCACTGTACGATGGTTTTGGTCGACGTCAGAACTTTTTCCTAGATGCACCAACAAAACAATGACAAGGTTGACCCGTCGATGTCGATACGCTCATTTACTATCGGTTGATCGTTATAATATTGATCTCCTCGTCTTAGTTCAAACCTTTCACCCACCAATACTAGAAACCCCAGTTGATCTTCGATGCACCATATCACCTGATTTTGATTATGCTAGTAAATTTGAAAAGGGCTTGGTAATTCAATGGGACACCTTTGGCTGAGATGAGATAGAATTTTGCAATTTGATGGATAAGTTAAATTTTCATGTAACCTATAACACGACGCCGCGCGCCGAACAATAGTCAAAATTTGAATTCACCAATGAGATACGAAGTAACCTGCTCTTGTGCAACCAACCTGCGTTGCATTTAATCCTAAGCATGATGCAGATTATGTAATAGATTTGCACATATCGCATTTACACTCCCAAATTTATGACTTGATGCGACAAGGTAAGTATACGTTCTATTTAAATTTACAAGGTCATAACCAAACATGTTATTTTGTTCACGAATCACTTATTCCCCAAAGTTGATGAAGGTGTAAGAGAAATCATTGAGGAGGTTACAACTTTCTCTCTAACTTTGAATACCAGTAAGACCAGGTGAATTTCTTACAAGAAAGAGGTAAGAATTGTCTTTATCATTTCTGCACTTGTGATTGTGCCAATGACTCTTATCGAGATTGGCTGACATCTCACTATAATTTTTTATTTTCCACAAGAAAAATTCTTCCAAGAAATTCAACGACCAGGCACTCACCAAGAACTCCCAAAAGGAAGGAAGAAGAGGTCGGTGAGGGGTCTACACTGGGCGCTACAAGAGAGCTTGATTTTTCCTCAAAGGTGGAACCATTTATCCTCACATCTACCAAAAAGGAGTTTTCCCATCCTTTGATGTTCGACGACACAAAGGAAAGAACTGGATCTAAAGTGTTAATCCCGCATTGGGGATATATGTTTAACATGATCAACCAGGAAGATTACCCGTATTTTGTACCACACAATGACCCATATGTCAGGATGTTGGATGACCAGGTATTCCCAAACATCCAGTGATCATGTCTACATAGGGTGGCCTGCCAAATCCTAGTTTTTCCCTGCATCGAGACTCTAGGATGGATAATTGACCACAAAGAATCGATAAAATGTATAGTCAATAATAAAAATGGTGAATGTGTTGGTGTTTTTCTTCCAATAGAGGTCCAAAAGTACAACAATCTTAGAGATGCAGAGGAAAGACTAAATACAGAGTTTTTGGTCAAATTTTTTGAGTTCCATGACACTAGTAGTTTAATGGCCTCATGGTGTAAATAAGACAAGAAATTAACAAACAGGAACAACGAATGGTATGACACGATAAACCTGAGAGGCATATATTTATCTAATGGATTTGATATGCCGATTATATGGGGAAAAAGATTTATCTAAGTTTTTGGAAGCATGGATTCGCTTGGCATATACGGTGGTGATATCCAAGAGTAGCTTCAACTGGGGAGCCATCATTTCCAAACAGTTAAGCACTAACATCTTGCATGCCCATACACCAAAGGATGGAGAAACACTAGCTTTTCACATGTTTTCATACCTATTGGACATTATCTGTGCAAGGAACAATTTCACAGGCATGAATCTGAGCTGTCATGTTGTTGAGTTACCCGTGTATGTTTATTTCATCATTTCATGGGAGAATAGGTATAATAGATTTTATTCCCTAATATGTGATGAGGTCATATCCCGATTACATTTCATTATATTAAGAAAATAATTCCCAAGGACTACAACAACAACCAAAAAGATGGTTTCAAAAGTAGGCCAGTGGTATTTTGAAGAAACCAACACTTATATCAAAGTGTTCGGGGCTACTAGCGTGCCAAACTTACTCCCCATTCATGTCCCAAACTAACTCATTGTGGGAGAAAAAAATTTCTAGACCATTCTGCAAGGCTATAATGCCACTTTGGTGAAGGACAAGAAGAGATATTTCATACCCTATGGATTTCATATAGGTTTTTACATGGTAAAAGACACTACATATGTGAAACAAGAGGGGTTGAACCAGCTTGAGTATCGATTCCCCACAATTCAATTTCGCAAGCATGATCCAAAAGGCCTGGTACTTCAGCACGCGTCGCAAGTGTCATCATGTTCGCCATATGTTCATGATAGCTTCGAAGATGAGATTTTCACTTAGGGCACTCAGAAATGGGAGGAAGTGCTCTATAGGAGGGCCAACTCGAATATGACCAGGTTCAAAGCAATGACTATCGATGAGTAGGTTTAAACGATAGAACAGAAAATTCAAGAAGCACCGAGGGAAAGAGAAGAAAACAGAGCAGTAGAAGTAGTAGAGGCACGAAGGAGGGGAATTCTATTGCTGGAGGAAGAGATATACAAAGGTTAAAATAATATCCCCCACTTAACCCTTTGATAGAAACCTTGAGGATTACCTCGGTCGACATAAGAAATCGTGGAGAAGAGCTAAATGGCTCAGAGACAATTCCACCAAAGGAGACCGCCGACCAACAAAACCGCAACTCCATGTCACCACAAGCCAGATCGTCGGTGACTACTACAGCTCAATGGAGTATAGAAAGAGATTCAAGTGGGACAGTTGTTTCTATTACCCTCATAGACTTAATTACCATATATGATGATGAGGAAAGTTCAGAGGTTTCGCGCATAACCCTGGTACCAATCACAGAAGAGGAAGAACCAGGGGAAACATCTGCTCCGGCTTCCAATGTTTTGATCCTGAAACCCCAGGAAGGAGACCATGAGGCTAGGGGAAATATGGACACTGATTTCCTCAATCAATTGGGAATCCAAACTCATAATTAAAGCTTCAACAATGGATTGGGTACTAGTGAAAAAGAAGGAGAACTGGAGAAACCAGAAATCAACACCTCAACGACCGAACTCCTAGATAATGTTGATTCTTTGCCTATCTCCCCAGCTAGGAAAAATAATCCACCAACCAACAAGGACCAATAGAATTCCAAGTCACCAAATCATACATAAACCTACACTGCTAAGGAATCACGAGAACTAGTCATAGAACATCTCTATACAACAGGAAGCCTAGGCGACACTTTGACCTGTGGATATCAATAGATTCTTGAACCAGTAAACAAGATTTTTGATATACAGGAGATCGCTTATGATATAAAAAGGAAATATTTGATGATAAGAACAACCAAGAAAAGGAGTCTCACGCTCTATAGCACACTTCTCATCACCACAAAAGAGACGCTGCTCGACAAAGAAAATGCTAAGATGAATAAGATAATCGAAGCATAGGTGGCCATAACCGATGCCATGCTAGATAGATAAAAAGTGGATGAAAAATAATTAGCCACCATAAAGAAATATTTGTACCATCTATGCCATCAAGAGGAGTATTACCATAATTCAACATAGGTCGTAGTACTCCTGAAGAGTGAGTTCTTATAAACATGTGTGCATTTCACAAATGAAATGCATCTCTTCACCGCTTGCATAACCGATTTTCAAGAAGATACCCTCATGGGGATGGAAACCTGTAAAGACATGAAAATATAGTATGAAAAGGAACATCAAGCCTTGGCGCGGATCGACTACATCAATGATGTACAGAAAGGCCAAGACACAGAAGAGCATGGCATCTGAGTGTTGATGGATAGAAGCATATCCTGAATCAGGAAGGAAGCTGAATACTGGGTAAGTATGGTCAAGGAACCTCAACAAAAGATATAGTAAATATGGGGAGAGTGCAAGAAAATTTGGGAGAAAATCAATTGGGAGATGAAAAACATTGACCTACTAGAGTTTGTTCCACTGAAGTATTTCGTCGATTTGCATGGCATAGTCAAATGACATACAGAGAAATACTTGGAATGGGAAGCATATATTTCACGAATTTCAAGCATGACCCTAGGTCAAGTGAAGAATTTCATGGAACACCTGATCAAAGCTCTCATAGTCCTACAACACTTAAGTGTCAAGATAATCAGGTATAAGGAACAAAACCATTGCACAGGACAAGGTTCTGGTAGGAATTCTCCCTCAGGTTCCACTTGAATCATATACCAGTCAATAATATGATTAGAATCATGTACATACTTCTTTAATAAAGAAAAATGGAAAACATTATGTTCCTTCACTGTGGGAGGAAGTGCTAGCCGATATGATACTGGTACCACTCTATCCAAAACTTCAAAGGTTCCACAATATTGAGGTGCCATCTTGGCACAATCTCCCATCCTCAGAGAGCTTTTCATGGGTCTAACTTGGAGATACACATGATCCCCTGCTTTAAACTCTCTAGGATTCCTTTTCGTGTCTGCATAGCTATTTTGTCTATCCTAAGATATCTTCATATTTTGTCTGATCTGGATTACTTTTTGTTCCATTTCCTTTAGCATATTTGGCCCGATTGTAACTCTCTCTACTGGGTTCTTCCAGCTGATTGGAATGCTGCAGTGTCTTCCATAGAGGGATTCAAAAGGGATAGTTTTTAATGACTCTCGATAGCCATTGTTGTAGGAAAAATCTACCAAAGGTAGGTAGTCCTCCCACTTCTTGGGTTGATGCATTACATGCATCCCCATCATGTCTTCTAATACTTGGTTTACCCTCTCTGTCTACCCATCAATTTGAGGGTGATAGGTTGTACTAAAGAGCAATTTTGTTTCAAAACCAACAAACAAAGATTTCCAAAAGTTTGAATTAAATTTTGTATCTCTGTCAGATATAATTTCCTTAGGCATTGCATGCAGCCTAAATATAGCTTTCATGAAAATGATGGCAATATATATTTCCTTGTGACTTGACTTGATGGGTATGAAGTGAGAAACATTTATCAGTTTTTCCACAACTACCATGATGGCGTCGTTTTGTTTGGTTAATCTTGGTAATCCTATGATGAAATCCATGGATATGGTTTCCCATTTCCATTCAGGAATTGGTAGGGGCTTCAATAACCCTCCTGGGTGCTGGTGCTCTTCCTTGACTTACCGACATTCTAGACACTTATCTAAGTAATCATCTATGTCCTTTTTCAGTCTCGGCTGATAAAATATTTTCCTAGTGGCCATCATCATTTTTTGATAACCAAGATGACCAATATATGGTCTCTTATGTAGTTCATCCATTATGAATCTCTTCAAGACGTCACAATTTGGAATATACAATCTGCCCTTGTAAGTCAGCAGGCCACCTTTGAGAATCTCATATCCTTCATACTTCATCTCTGTGGGCTCTTTATTTAGGTACGATGTCATAGTCTTGAAAAATGTATATGTTTCTTGTGCACTTTTGACTCTCTATTTCATGTCTGATTCATTGCCACTTATAGCTGTCAAGTGAACCACTTTCATACTTATACTAAGGGAATCAACCACCATATTCTCCTTTCCTTTGATATGTTTGATTTCAAAATCAAACTCACTAAGGAGAGCCATCCACCTAGCTTGTCTCACATTGAGTTTTGGTTGGTCAAGCAAATACCTCAACCCACTACGGTTTGTCATAAGTACAAATATTATACCTAAGAGGTAATGCTTCCACATTTTTAAAGCATGCACTATGGAAGCCAATTCCATATTGTGGGTCACATAATTGACTTCATGTTCATTCAATTTTTTGGATTCATAGCAAATCACATGTCCTTCTTGCATAAGGACTCCTTCGAGCCTTTCCTTGCAGGCATCTATACACACAAGGAAGTCCTTGTTTGGGTCTGCAATATTTAGTACATGCACATTTTTTAGAAGGTACTTCAACTCTTGAAATACTTCTTCACATTCTGATGTCCAACTGAATTTAATTCCCTTTTTTTGAAGGGAGGTGATTGGGAAACCAATCTTGGACAATCCCTTTATGAACCTCCTTTAGTATCCTACTAGGACCATAAAGGATCTGACATCAAATACATCATTTGGGGTAGGCCAATCCATGATGGATTTAATCTTGTCAGGATCAACTGCCACTCCTTCCTCAGAAATAACATGGCCTAAGTAATGGACTTGTTTCTGGAAAAAGTCACACTTACTAAGCTTAGCATAGAGTTGATGTTCTCTTAGTACTTGGAGTAATAGCTTGACATGTTCTTCATGTTCTTCCCTATTCTTGGAATAGATTAGGATATCATCAATGAAAACTAACACAAACCTATCCAAGAACTTTCTGAATACATTATTCATTAAGCACATAAAAGTGGTTGGTGTATTGGTAAGCCCAAATGGCACCACCACAAATTCATAGTGACCATATCTTTTCCTAAAGGTTTTCTTGTGGATGTCTTCATATTTAATTCTGACCTGATGGTATCGAGACCTCAAGTCAATCTTAGAGAAGATTGTATCACCCCTTAATAGTTCCAACAAGTCATCGATCCTTGGCAATGGATACTTATTCTTGATGGTCATATTATTGAGTTGTCTATAATCTATTCATAATCTGAGTGTGCCATCCTTCTTTTTCACAAACAAGGTTGGTGCTCCCCATGGGGACACACTAGGATGAATGTATCCTTTGTCCCACATATCCTTCAGCTATATTTTGAGCTCAACTAGCTCTGGTGTACTCATTCTATAGTGTGCTCTATACATTGGCACCGCTCCTGGTACAAGTTCTATTGAAAATTCAATATCCTTTATTTGAGGTAGACCTGGCACCTCTTTTGGGAATACATCTTTATATTCTCTCAATATGGGATGCTTCTCTAGGTTGGTTTTGTCATTCTCAACATATTTTATTACTTGTATTGAATACAAGGGACATCCCTTTCTGCAATACTTCTTCACTTGGAAGGCTAATATTTGTCTCACTGAGACAGGATTTTGAATCCCCTGTAGGTTTACCCTTCTTCCTTCTTCATTTTCACACTCCAAAGTTTTACTGTAACATTCCAACTTGGTTTTGTGGGAAGCCAACCAGTCCATGCCAATCAACAGGTCATAAGATCCTAAAGGAAGTATGTTTAGGTTTTCTTGGGTGGTAAACCCACTTATAACGAATTGGCATGCTGGTATGACCTCTGTTACTTTTCTTTTGGTTCCAGTGGCTAGTTGTACAAGCCAAGATTTAACATATTAAACTTGCTGCAATTTAAATTTCTCAATGGTTTGAGGAGAAGCATAACTCAAATTAGAACTAGGTTCAATTAAAATGAAAACGGGATGGTTGGCAACCATACCTTCCATCTCCACCACTGAATCTTGGTGGTCATATTGTATATTATCCAAGGCTGCATAAATTTGTGGCATGCTCCTAGCCACATCATTGACTGTGGTAGTCTCTTGGACGTTGTAGACCCTCTTATTGCTATGTTTCCTATGTGGATAGTCCCTCAACAAATGCTCCTCTCCCCAACCCCAAAATTTCAAGGGTTCTTTCTTCATGTTATCAGTCTTACTTGGAACTGCTCTGAATGGTTTATTTCCACCCTGTGATGGAAAATTTTGCTAATACACACTTCTGGTAGGAAGGATCATCCTAGAGCTCTTCCCATGGTTTTTAAATCTTGAGGGTTTAAACCCCTTCTTATTGAATCCCAAATTGTTTTTCTTCTTCTAGTCTTCATGGGGTTATGTCTTATTCTTGAATTTCTCATAGCAATACCTTGCTTTTAGAATAGCATCTTCTAAGGTCTTTGGCTCATCAAACTCAATTATGTCCCGATAGGACTAAGGTAATCCACTAATAAATCGTTGCATATTTACCTTTTCATCCTTTATGTAGGGAACATAGCTCATAATCTCGAGAAATTTGTTGATATACTCATCTGTGGTGAGTTGTCCCAGTTTGAGTTCATAAAACTCTTTGGTCTTCCCATCAAAGTACTTTTCTGACAGATACTTCCTCTTAAAGTATTTCTCAAATTGTTTCCATGACAAGTCCTTCTCTTGTATTCCTTTCACATTCCTAAGGTCCTCCCACCAAATGGAATATTTCCCATTCATGTTGAAAATGGCTACCTGAGCCTTTAAGTTCTCATAGTATTCATGATCTTTGAAGTACTTCTCTAGAACAGGTAGCCAAACTTATACTTCCTCCCTCTTCTTAATCTCTCCATCGAAGGTGGTTGGTTTGGCTTTCTTGAATTCTTCACGGTCATGGCTCTTGGAATGTTTCCTCTTCTTTCCTCTCGTCTGAGAATGGGAACTAGTTTTGCCACTAGAATATTCCTTGGAGTTTTCATTGTCCTCAAAGAAACATTTTGATGAGTGTCTCTTGATTCCATGTTGGGCCTTCCTTGAGGTGCTCCTCCTAGTGTGGCCACTTTCCAGACCATGCTTTTGTATCTCAGGTGGACTTTGAGTTTTCTTAGTATGGTGCATGTCCACATCAATGGAATCTGGACCATGTTGTAGTTTTCTTTGTATATATGATAGAATTTTCAATAGGATCGCATTAATTTCAGTCTACTTTTCCTACTCCTTTACCATCCTTTCATTATTAGTATTATAACTCTATAATTCTTCCATGAGGATTCTTACAGTTTCGGCCAAATCCAGAAGGGTTTCCACCACCCTCCTTTCATTAGATTCTTCCTCTCTATTGTGGGAGATATCCCCCAACTCATGGTGTGTCACCATTCCTTACGTTGTAGTTTTCTCGTTGTTCACTAACTACTTGAGTGCTAAAAAAACATTTTATGTTAGTTACTAATCTACCAATTCATGAACAACACATATCATTGAAAAGTGAAGTCAACTTATTTATTTGGAAACATTAGAAACATATAGTGAAAAATTCCAAAACATCTATCAACAGTAGAAATTTTTGTTCCTCTCTTCAGTAGAGTTTCAGATAGGTTTCTTATAGAAGAGGGGTAAGGTAGGGTGTTACCCCGTAAAGTTATCTAATAATATTTTTTTGCGACTCATGCATGAGCCCAAGAAGGCCAAGTGTTGTTTCCATGCTATGATACCAATTTGTAACACACCTGGCCCCTAAATACCCTTTCTAGGGATGGGGCATCAAATTTTCATTTTTCCTAACTATATCGAATCCTAATTTCGGGTTCTCCAATGGCTATTGCTCGCCATGAGATTTATAATGGTCGCCACTACACTAAAACTTAAGCTCTGGTTTGCAATTTATTGCCTCCCGAAGTTATATGAGCGTTATTAGTTGAAGTCTTCGACGTTCGGCGCTGAACGCCCATTTTCTTATTCCCCGAAGTCCCAAAATATCACCATGTGGCCTTGGCCATTGGACGATCAACGTTCGACATTCTATGTTGAACATCCCTTTTTCGGCGTTCGATGTTCGACAATTGGCCATCGACGTCCTACGTTTTCAGTGTTTCAACAATCAACGATCGTTGTTGAATGTTAGACATTCGGTGATCAGTGATCAACGCTGAAAATCTCCTTACCATACTATGCCCAAATATTCTGAACTCCCAAATTTATCTAGATTATTGAAGTCTCAGACACCTCACCAACCACGCTGGTCAAGCAGGCACGAACCAAAAGCTAACATGTGGCAAGGGCCAGGGGTGACACGTGTCCTCATTAGGGGGTGGCACGTGTCATGGTCTAATAGGCATAAGGGGTCTATAAATCGTCCATATCTGGGTGACACGTGGCACATTAGTTGTGGGTCCATGTCACACGAGATGATGTCAGTGAGCCCCGTGATCCCCTGACATACAGTATTCTCACTTCTTTCAAATCTCACTGTTGATATTTGTCCATGTATATCCATAGATCCATGGTTCCCATTAGTTCGCGGCTCTGGGCTTCGGAGCTTACCAGTTCCTCACATCATGACTTCCCTAAAGAGACAAGTCTCTAGAATCTCAGATCTATCGCCACATGTCCTCTACCTATCAACGGTGGAGATTCACTTCTCCGTTCATGACTTCGGGAGTTTTCACACCTTGAAAACTCGTGTCCAAGTTCCTATGGAGTACTAGGTCTCTGGAATATAAGATCACTTGCCACATAGCCTCTCATCTAATGACTCTAGTTCAATATAAAACATTTGACATGGGATAAGTAGGGGCCACGTTTCGATCCATGATGAATTCCCAATTGGTTGGGAAATCGAGGGGGGTTCCTTAGATTGACGACTTAGAGGGATCCTGAAGGATCCGAGGATTGACGGTCCACATCACTTAGGAAATTCAGAATTCGAGAGTTTCGATGTGTATCTTTCATCTTCCTCTCTGGACCATGCCCAATCTATTGCCATGTGTACCTAGCATTCACAGACAAGATTTACTCCATCTTGCAAAGCTCCGGGGAAACTCACACGTCCCTATACTTCCAAATTGAACTTATGGATAGTCATTAATCTATGGACACACGTCCCTCCACTTTCAATGGTCTCGATTAACTTTGCGACTCCAACATTTGACATTTTCAGCGCTAGATCACTCTTATTCTCCCGAAATGGAACTTCGTCGAAGAACTTAATGCTACCCTTCCTAAGTCTGATCTAATGATTGATGGAGGTCTCCATTGGATCCCCATATATACGGCCCTCATATATTCGTGACTCCAGCCTTCCACTGTTTTTTAGGGTTGTGGAGTCATAAGTTTTGAAGTCCCGAAGCCAAAATGGCTAGCTCCTTTCGGACAAGCGCAGGGTTCCCAGACCCTGGTCATATGGGTCCTTTGGAAATTCTTGTAGGATAATCTCTAATCCTTTTAGAAAAAAATGGGTTAAGGACATGGGAATGAGCCCTTGGCCAAATGGGTGGATAGTCTGAAGGAAACACCCTTTTTCCCATAGAGTTGAATTTGACATTCCTGCTAAGGTAAACTCAAAATATCAGTAGGACTTGAATATTTTAGTTCATCCTACCCTAACTCTCTTGAGGATTCACATTCCATAACTCTCTAGAATATAAATTGAGGTAAATTGAAGACCAAGTAAATACAATAGTTTACAGAAGAAAATAATCATTTCTAATAATTTCTCAAACACTGCAAGACTTAACCATAAACACAAAAATTCAATCATCGCATCCAATGTATTACACAAAGTATTAAAATACTTATCAGAACTGGAAAATGTGAAGCAATTTTTGAAAGGGGTGCATGCTTCCTCCCAACCATAGACACAACCAATCCTAACAGATTTACATTTGGACACCCTCGAGCTATACCATGATGCTCTAATATATATTATTTCTTCTTTCTCCACAACAGTTAGGGACAGAGGTTACTCTCCTCCTCCCACGGGAAATTGGAAATTTGTTTTCTCTACTCCAAGCAAGGAGTTCTTCACAAGTACTTCCTCAGTCACTCATCAACCTCATTTATCATATTGTATATAAATCATTCCCTAATCTAGGTGGATATCGGTGGCCACCCACCTCTTCCAACTGGCTCAAAACAATTTTTTGACAATTTTGGCAATTTATTATTTTTAGCAGTTTTAACTTTTGGGGCCCTTTTAAGGGACTAAATGAAGGTTTTTCGGGATCAAGCTTCTCAATAATATCAAAAGGAATCATTGAGAGTCCAAAATTAATCTCCTTGATGATACCTTTCCAACGGTCTATCATACGCCTAAAACGGAGATCGTATGCAAAAGTTACGACCCTGGGAAGTTGATGTACTAACTTACCCAAACGGGGCCCACATGACTTTTGGCACTTCATCTCCTAGGGTTATGTTTTTGGATGTCTAGGGTTTTTGGAATTCCTGTTTATTGTAAAATGGCCTTCAGAGCCTCATTGTAATCATATTCTTTCAAATGAGCACAACCATCACATCTCTTCTTAGAGATAAGCTGCCACCATTCCAGCAAGCTTGTTTTCGCTGCATTTTATAGTTTCAGCTTATTTCCTTATTGAATAAAAAACCAGTTTTACTGTATCTCTATTATTTTGTGTTAAGCACTTTTTAATAATTTGTAGTCATTTCATTCTTCTCATAAAATCCAGATCATTCCCATGTCTTATTACAACCAAAACGAGCTTGCTTCACATCTTTTCTCTCAACTCCAGAGTCAAAAACATGCTTCTCTTCTCTTCTTGAGATTGTTCTCTCTACTCAGCTTCCTTGTTGATCCATCTTTGTCTCCCGAATTACCCCCTTTATTTCCTTCCTTATCAATTTTTTGTGGGTCTGAATCCCTAATTCATGGTTAGGCTTGGAAGACTTACAGATGGGTACCCTTCCTCATCTCCTCATTAACTCTTAAGGATGGCCTTCCAACTACTAGCCTGACTAGTAATTCATTTCTGGGTCAGAGGACTGTTGAGAAATTACACCTAGTAGGTATTGGTTCAGTGAGGGTCATCTCAACCATTCTTGGTTTCCCTCACCATCTCTCTCATAACATCCATGGTCTATCTTGGAAAACTCCCCCCTTTCAGCAGTTGTGCAACACATATCCAATTTCTATTAATAACAAAAAAATCATACATTGACCCTTTTATACAAAGGTTCATCAAATCAAACATTCACACATATTTAGTCTTCCATATTCTCTTGTATAGTTATAGTTATATTTACAAACTATGGGAAACAAGGGTATTACAAGTGAGAACCGTGAGGGAATCGAGCCCCGAAATTGGTGTGTTTTACATAATTTTTATCCAAAATCCACCAATTTATTAGTATAATATGGATTGTCACTCCACCTTTATATTCCACTTGAGTGGAACATAAACATGAGGAACTGGATCCATTTCAATGAGTTCCAGCTAGGGGTCAACGCATAATGACCATATGTTGTCCCATGTCAGCCACGCGACAAGGAAAAAGTTATCCATATTTATATTTTCGTCTCTCAGGTTGATGTTATCATCATGCATCTTCTCCAAACCAAATATCACAATATGAGAATGTATTGTACTCATGTTTGAAAAATAAATTCAATTTGTTCTATTGAGTAACATGAATAACCTAATTTTGCAACCAAAATCTCCAGACGCAACACACATGGTCCTTGTTCTTGTGTAGCATGAGACAAAGGATATTGAAAGAAATATGAAATAACTTTGTAGTGCCATGTCAGGTGCATCAACAAATTTTGGAGTGGATGTCCTATCATGTGCATCAATGACTATTAGAGTCACATAAATCATGTTGAGGAGAAGCAACCAATATGAGGGTGAACTAAAGTTTAAAGGAATACACACCCTGATTTTGAAAATTCCGTCTCTAATTATTTTGAATATGAAATCCCTTACTATTTTGAAACTGTGTTGGGGAAACCATCATGTCACGAGAAAATTGATTGTCTCGTGTTAATGAAATTTCATAGGATGTAAGGGTTCTTTGAAGCGAGCAATATGCACTCTAGAATGGGGGAGAAAATTGAATTGTCTTGTGTTAATGAAAGTTTTTTATTGTCTTGTGTGAATGATATTTTTTTGGATGCGGGTTATTGAAATTGTTTGCCCTAAAGGATTTTAGGGGGCACCCCCTATCAAAATTTAAGAAAGGGATTTGATCACTACTAACTTTATTTGATATTGATACAAGAAACTAACACTATGTATATGGAATCCTAAGCCTAACCTAAGAGCACCTAAGATAATCAAAGATCTTGTGATTTTTCACCCTACATTTGTTATCCCTCTTTCTCAATGAATGAAATACAAGTTCTTTTTAGGTCCTAATGAAAGTCTTCACTCATGTGACCATGCCCAAGGACTATCGGATCTCTCTTAATCAAAATGTTACATCTTGAAGTGAACCAACATGCAATGCCAAATCCCTCTTTGATAGCTCATCTTATTAGGCTATCATATCCTCATTCTATCATAATGTTCTTCATCAAAAAGGTTCACACTCGATGCATGTTATAGAATATGATGGGGCCTCTTTGATGGACTTGTCCTAATGCACAATGACTTCACTACGTCATGAAACATTTACCATGTGTCTTCATGTCGAATTTTTACTGGTCCCTAGGAATTGGTCTATGTGCTGAGAGGTGTACACGTAGGAGTGGGTCCATCACATAACCATTAACATTACACGATGTACAACAATTTGTTGCTTAATTATTCTTATCCGAGCATTTTAAACTCCCCACGAGTAAGGATTTTTCATAAGAGCATGATCTTCAAGGTACAAATATTTTATCTGGATACTTGCCCATCTAAACAAGAACTAATCGTGACAATGATCCTCTCTGATATAACTATCAGGAACCCTTCTATTTCATCATATTTTTCTCCCCCATGGCACACTCCAATAAGGCTAATGTGAAGTGTTGAGGTGTTGAACTAGACAAGCATTTTATGCACGCTGAGTAACGCATGAATAACATGTGAAAATGTATAACATCTTCCTTAGTACGATTCCCAATACATAAATGGATATTCCTTAGAAATATCCATCAGAGGGAATGAAGGAAATGAAGGATTTGAAAAATTTTGATGGAACATCCCGATGACTCCTTCCGATAGTACTATTGAGGAAAATTTTCAAGTTGAACCTCTCGATCAACATGCACTCGATACACACATTTGGAGTAGATCTACCCTTTCAATAGCGTTAATGACGATGTAATTATCCACCTAAACACAAGTTGTCTTCAAATTAACATTAATTACAGAAGATTGGAGGTAAATTACGAATGCATAAAACCTTTTTAACCTTAAAAAGTGCTTTATTTGTCTTCTGCAAGTTTTATGAATTTTGTTGTGCATACTATAGATTTTAACTAATCTCAGACTTCTACGGAATTCCAAAATGATAGGCATGTGAATGAATTAATTTTAATTAGTTATATTGTTGTATTAATATAGAAAACTTATGTGGGATTCATCGATTGTAGAAAGTCGAAACAACATCATGTCGTGACCATAGACCAGAAGAGGGAAAAACCTTGTGGTGAATGTACCAAAACTCCTTTTGAGTTCAAGTGATATTCTAGTGATAGACACCAACTTCTTTAATGGGATGGATCATTTCCCCCGGTACTATTGGTCCCTTTGTTTTGATAAATCCTTGGTTTTGAATCTCAGGGATGATTTTAAGGATGGAAATTTATTTTAAAATGTAGAAACCTTAGCGAATCTTACTAATCCTTCATATGCCAACTATAAATGTTTGATGACATTTTTGTAAAAATATTCAAATTTCTAAGGATTTTATATAGTTTCTATAAAATTTTGGTTATTTTTAAGGTAAAATAATTTTATCCTATAGAATTTGAGCGAATCATTTTTAGAATGGAGAATATTTTTTTGTGAAAAAACATGGAAAATTAGCCCATGAGCGAAATTTAGCCCCTAAAATCATCCCTGGTTTTGATAAAACATCACGTGCTAGCTAGAAGTATAGAAAGAGTGGAAACAATCAAATGCATCGCATGCCAGCTGGAAATATAGAAGATGAAGAAATACACAATACCACGGGCGGAAATAAAGGAATGCAAGAAGTGGAGAAGAGCATATTTGATTTAGACAAGTGACTTTGTCAAAGATGTGAAAGTATAAATAAAAGGGAAATGTAACAAGAAAAGGGTTAATGAAAATTTCGATACTATTATTGTCGACATTGTTGTTGTTGTGATTATTTATTATTGTTTCCTTGGGTTGGGATTTAGTTAATATAGTCATGACTAGATATTTTAATTTTCGTTGGTTGTACTGATGTTGCATCTATGGTAGGTTTTGAGTCTGTAATAAGTTATGAGTTAGATCTTGTTGCACGAGAAAATGTATTGAATATATGCATACTTTGGGAAGTAGCCTATTAGATCTAAGTATATGACATCTTCATATTGTTGCAAGCTAATGAAATGGTGTGATTTGGGGTGTTAATTTTTTTTTTTATCTTTATTTGTCTCTGTTATGAATGGATCTGTGTTTCTGCTGCATATTTTCTTCTTCTTATCCAATTAATATTTGACTATTGTTCCAACTTAAATTTAATGGTTAATATATGGGTATGAGTAGGGTAAAAGTATATCTAATGTTTCACTCTTTATAACTTCCTTAATCATACAAATCTCGGCTATGCTTCAAGTGATACCTTCTTCCCTTGCGAAAGGTTGAATATGTCAATGTTCCTAAACTACAATGGTATTTGTTTTTGGTAACTACCGAGAACCATGGTATCAATTTTTCACCAACAAATGGTTATATTGGTGAGACTGAGATTTAAAGGGAGGTTTTAGAGGATTACTCATCATATTTACAAGTCTGATGTTGAAAACTGGTGGGAAAGGAAGTGTGGGAGGCCAAGTCGTGGCACATGAGATTTAGGGTATGAAGGATATTGTTTTCTATTTGGAGCCGGATAGTGACCAATATGAGATCTTCTAGGTTAAATTCCGTGAAGAGTTATTTTAGTGGTTATATTGGTTTCAAGAAGCCCCATAATACAAAGATTAAATAAAAAAGAGATATAACTAGAATATCAAGAGTCTAGCGACTCTTCATCTTCTAGATCATTAGATCTCATGAGCTCTAGACTTCTGCGTGCAGAATACTTTGGAGGGTTACATTATCAAGTTCGTTGCAAAGAACCATCAAGCCTTCTTGATTTTATAGCAAGATTTGCCTCACCCTATGCAATCTTGCACAGAAGACCTTTTTCCATTTCCCTATGCAGATTTATCATCCATGTTTCTAAAATATAGAGCTAAAAATACATGTTTTTCCACATATACACATCTTGCCTACTATACGGCATGTGTATACATAGGCTGCACCACTACAACTTGTGTACATCGGGATTTTTGCCAAAAAATGAAAATTAATGTCGGGTTTCCATGTCACGATGGGAGATCTATGATTCTTGGCCTTCCATATACTGGAAATGTTCAGACTCGGACATTCAGTTCCATTCTAAAGGAAATAAATGGGACAATTCCGAGCTATGGAAAGAGGAGAAAGAATTCAACTTTGAGAGAAAAGTTACTCTGGAGAAATTATTTACTTCATATTGATTTTGCATCCCTTTTTCCTTTAAGTATGAACATAGTGTTCATCCCCCAAGTTCTCCCCTTATTGATTGAGAACCTCATTGTTTCTCTCTTATGATATTGCCTTTGGTGGAGGATTGAAGTGGTGGAGGCCCAGCTGGAAGGAAATTAGTTTCTCGGTTTCGAACCATGTCGACACGAAAGTCTATAACATTTTCACTTCTACTAATCATATATTAATAGAAATACTCTTTTCCCGTCCAATTGATATCTTGAAAATATTTGAATTATTATTCCATGGGTGTATTTTTCATGTCTATTAATGGATTATGCTATTGAATGTGGTAACATCATTTATTATCACCATATGCTTTCTTTTCTTAGTTGTTGAGGACTAGTTGTAGGTATACTTCTTTGGGTCAAGTGCTCATTGGTGGAGTTCATCAAACGTCTGGACAAGGAAGGCATTTTATCTTGTCTTTCTAGCATATTTGTTTACAAAACATACTTGAGAAGAGAGTTGATTTTTGCAGTCATTTCCATCTGTTGTGGTTTAACCTATCCATAGAGAGATTTTTCCCGTAACAGAATTGGCGACCATACTGGGGATTGAATCTTCTTTCTTAGGGTTTGAAGTAATTTTCTCCTTAGATTTCTCTTGTTCCTATTGCATTTCTTGTTGTATCATTGATTGATAGCTTCTTTTCACTCTGGTTCTAAGTTTTTATCCTTCTCCCTTGTTGGGTATATATGTTATATTCTTTGCATGTGTGTGTGTGTGGGCACGTCATATACGACAACTACGTCTGACGATCCCTACACCTAGAGCTTTGTCGTCTGTGTCGGGCACTTTCCTAGGGGGGTCCCAGGGAGGGGCATGTATGCCCCCCCCTGGTTACGTGTAGCGTTCAGCAACGGGTGGTAGCCTAAGGCTGACGGGGTTCGGGGCAGCGACCCGATTTTTTTTTTTTGGTCGGTTTTTGCTATTTTTAGCGGATTTGTAAATTAATCCTGGATTAAGGGATTAGGGTTTTGGTATCTATGGAATACCTAAAAACATTGTATATATTGTATGGTGAATGGTGAAATTCAATATAATGAAAATAAGAAAGGTTTTCCCGGTTGAGGGTTTCCGGTATAAAATCTCTGTGCACTTTGTGTATGAGCCATTGATTAATTTCTGTATTTCTTAAGAATCTATATGAATTACTTTACTTCACAGGTTTAAAACTTACATGTGGTATCAGAGCTCGTTTTTGGCTTCAGAGGGATGCCTTTGTTGTTGAGGGTTTGGCTCGGTCTTGTTAGATCAAGTTTATCTTGGGTCTGTGATAAACCTGGGTTTAGTGGGAGATTTTGCAGTGGAGATTCAAGTAAAGAAAGAGGAATGGTGAGCTCATCTAGAATCGAGATAGAGAAG
>JZKD02S0139088.1:764740-794978 GCA_000966675.3 Picea glauca | reverse complement strand
GTGAGAGACATGGTTGAGGAAAAGAAGGTGTTGCTGGAAAAGGTTGACACTTTGAAGAATGTTGCAGATTCATTGACAAAGTCTGTGAGCACATAAAATTTCTCCTGGTGTAGAGAAACAATGGGCATTTATTCCCTGGATTGTTGACTATATAATCCCCTGGACCCCTGGATGCAAAGAAAACAACAAGTGGGAGAATGTTGGGTATATGTGTTATATTCTTTGCATGTGTGTGTGTGGGCGCGTCAGATATGACAACTGCGTCTGACGGTCCCTACACCAAGAGATTTTCCATGTGCGTTGGACACTTTCCTAGGGGGGTCCCAGGGGGGGCAGGTATGCCCCCCCCTGGTTACGCGCAGCGTTCGGGGCAACGCCCCGAATTTTTTTTTTTTTGGGGCAATTTTTGCTATTTTTAGCGGATTTGTAAATTAATCCTGGATTAAGGGATTAGGGTTTTGGTATCTACGAAATACCTAAAACCATTGTATATATTTTATGGTGAATGGTGAAATTCGATATAATGAAAATAAGAAAGGTTTTCCCGGTTGAGGGTTTTCGGTATAAAATCTCTGTGTACTCTGTGTATGAGCCATTGATTAATTTTTGTATTTCTTAAGAATCTATATGCATTGCTTTACTTCACAGGTTTAAAACTTACATCCCTTGCCTGGCCTTGTTTTTGAAACATATACACACTTTTTGGTTTGACAGTGGTGTATATATGTGGTCTCTCCCAGTGAAAGATGTGTACATACGCTTTATTTTCCTAAACAATCACATACATCATCATTCCTTACTTGTTTTCTTGGTTTGGTGGTTGCTGGGTGGGATTTTATGTTTGTTGAGTCTTCTTAGGTCTCTGTAGTGCCTGTTAAGTGTTTGTGGGATGACAGGAAACATGTCTTTGGTTGAATTTTTCGGCAGAGTCTTTCTCATCACCTTTTCATTTTGATTGTCCTTGTACACTAGGCTAGGTGTTTTAATGCTTGGTATCCTGCTTGAGTTATATTTTTCTATACATAGTAGATTTTATATATCAAATTGCTTTTCAGTCCACGCATTTTCATTTTTTATCTTGAAAATACAAAAAAAATAGGCATTTTGCATTGCTTGGCATTTTGGTCTTTTGAGTCCTTGTCATTAGCTTAGTGCATGTAATGAAAGATTGCATTTTTACTTCAGAATTGCAAAGTTGAAATTGAAAATTGAATTTGTTTTTAGAAACATATAATTCATTGAAAATTGAAGTTAGGACTTTGCATTATATTCATATTTACTTTTCGTGCAGAGTCATAACATCATGAGTTTCACTACCATACATTTTTGAGTAATCACGGCCACTAAAATTAACGCTATAATTTAAAATTGATTAGTCATGATTTTATTTTCTAGGGTGCACAAACTATCTTAGGATTTAGTGCCTTGGAATAGGATTTTGTGAGTAAACTTCTCCAAGGCAATTAAATCAACATATGTGTCTGACAAAGGGAGTGGAGAAATTCATTGTGTAATTGGTAATATCAGGAGGCTCCGCTCACACCGGAGTCAATCACGAGGTTGCGTGAGGTTGGTTGAAGGGATATCCCCCCGATACCTTCTTAACTTCATAGATATTTATGGGGATCTTGCTAGTGCCTTTACCTCCATAAGAGGTGGTACTTTCAAGGTTTTAGGCTTTGCTACCCTGCCCATACGATGGACCTGACTTACGACTGCTCTCTTGTGCATCAGTTATACAATGTTTTATTAGTTTCTTGACTTAGGTGCCACATAGGTTACTTGCATGGGTTATTCTACAGGTACCCTGGGTCAGATAAGGGTCGAACAGAACACAACCTTTATGGAGGATTACCTATCTGAGGGAATCTAACCGACTGGTTGTTAAGCCCACGAGGGCCCTTATAATTGATTATGTTACCTCTGATCTTTAGCAGGGAGTCTCAGGCACCTCTTGGGCGAGACATACCCTCTTTAGGGAGGGAGGCCCCTTTCAACCACTTTACCTCGTTTGTGTGCATATTGGCCGTTTGATTTTTGGTGTGCTCTTTGATTATTAGTTGACCTTAGGATTTTATACTATGCCTTGAGTTGTCATTATCGTGGATAGTGGAGTTCCTTTGTCTCCCTCATTTACCTCTACCTCACCTATGATGCTCACTCATTTCATGGGGACGAATCCTTTTTCTTTTCATAATGGTATGCAGAATTATGACACTCAGTCTATGCCTTGGGTCTCTAATCATTTTTCTCATGGTATGTCTGACATGTCTTCACACTTGCCATCCTCTGTGAATCCTAGTTCTAGGTCTAGAGGAATGATGCCTCCTTATTCTCCCTTTTTCGTTTGGTGGGAGTCATATCCCTCAAACAACTCTTACGGTAGGAGGTTAGAATCTTCCTTCCTATGAGTCCACTTTGTGAGGATCAATTGCTAAAATGGGCAATCATTCTAGTTATTACACTCCATCCACTTATCCTTCTTCTACTATGCCGGTTCCTACGAACGCTTTTCCCATGGCGGACCTCCATCTTTCCTCTGGTGTTTCATCCAGAGGAAGTCATTCTTATAGTATGGGCAACCCCCTTCACGAAGTCCCTTCATCTGGGGGAAACATATATCCTCACATGAGTAACCCTTTTCATGTCTCTTTCTCTTCGCAAGCGGCTTCCTCGGTGTCGATGCCCTTACAACCCTTTATGAATCAGTATGGAGAAGGATACTATCCTACCGGATAGGGCCATGGTGCATACTAGAACCCTTCTTGGCCTGCAATTTCTCAAAACCAATCTTTCCTTGGACCTTGGTATCAAATTCCACAACTCACCACTGCCACCAGTCTAGTCACTGCCATTCATATTGGAGTTCCATCACCAACTGCTGCTATTCATGTTGGAGATTGTTAAATGACCTCTGCAATTCATGTTGAAGACCCGCAACTAGTCATGTTGGGGGCATCACTCTAGTCACCATGAGTTATACCGACATCACATCTCCAACCTCTGTACATCATGTGGGAGATGAACCTCCAGCCTCTGTCGATCATGCTGAGAGTATGTCACCAACCATTGTAAATGACGTTGGGGGAATTCATACAATTGAGAAGCCTAGACGTATCAGATGTAAAGCTAGATTCCTTTTCAGGACTTGTGAAGGAAATCCCCTTACTTGTTTGTGTCCTGCTACTGTCGGGATACCAGAATCATGGTTATCACTTGAGAACCCTTCGGGTTCTGAGTCATATGTGACTTCCCCATGCTCTATTTCTTCTTTGGTTGAGACAGTGGTCAGTCTGATGCAATCTTCGGTGGACACCCCTCTCCTTTTAGTGGATGATACACCCCTTGACCTTGTTGTCTCACATCATGTTCGACCAATGGTTGAGGAAGTGGTCGCGCCTATGTAGTTTTCAGTCAATCTCACTCTTCTAGTTCTAATTATATACCTTGTATACCTTGTATACCATGTCATTAGCATTTCTAGTACTTCACCTTCTGAACCAAAGAGAGTTTTACTCTCCCCGAGTACTCTCCCTCAAAGTATTGGAGAGGTTCCCTTTGACTAGGATGGTATTATGGGGTATATAATTCCTTTTCCTATGTCCTTTCAAGTAAGAGACATCATCTGATATATCACAGAGATGATAACCTCTGCTAGCACTTTATCCTCCTCTAATTGGAGAGCTTTGGTTTTTCCCAAGCTTATGTTAGCTATTCGTAAGATACTGACATTCCACAGACATCCATCATGGGAGCCTTGGCCTCCCACATGACATGCTGCCTAGAATCTCCCAAGAAAGTCTGATTTAAGATCTTTTTTGACTCGTATAAAAAATGAAAATATTTTCGAGTGATTTCCTTTCACACTCGTTAATTGAACTTGAAAGGTCGTGAGTCTTAGTTAATCTCTTTTTCGACTCATTTTCAAAAAGAGAAAAGATGGTCGAGTGAACTTGTATCTTTCACACTCATAAATTGGATTTGAAAGGATGTCTATTTGGCACAAGTTTATCCCTTTTTCACACCAAGTAGACTAAAGGTCAAAAAAAGGACATTTTTTGGTGTTAAGTTGTGATTGCATCTCATGCCCTTTCTTGCAATATTGAGCCTATAGTCGGTTCTCGCTTTGCATTATAAACCATTTGTCTCAGGAGTTTTTTCATCCTCAACCAAACAGATCCTCATTTATATCCTTCGCAATTTGACACCCTATACCTAGGAGGGAACATTCCCCCGGATGTCCATGTCCCACATGCATCTCCTTGCATTGAGCATAAGTATGTTCCACTGCTGGAACTAGTTTTTCTTATTTGTGACACTCATTTACTCCTATGTATCATAACATTCATTTGTCTATGAAAAAACAAAAAAAGATGGGCGGGAAGGGAGTATTATCTTGTATTGGCAGCAGTCATGTCACCTTTGAACAGAGCACAAAGTTATTGATTCCATTTGTCATCATGATTTTAGGATTAGCACGGTCTTAGGAAGCGGAGCTCATTACAGAGTCTTCTCTAGCAACTGGTTACTCTTCCAATCCCTATAGAGAATTTCACTGATGCCTCCTGCATCTCATGGTTTCATCATTAATTCTATGTTGTCAGAGTCTTATATATGTCTCATGCTCTTGTTCAAAGGAAGTCTATCAACCTGTGTCAGCCACTCCTCAGAACTCTTGACTTTTCATGTTGGCCATACCCTCAGTTTGTCTCAGAGTCACATGATATTGTAGTCCTATCATGCACCCTGGTCCTACTTTCATCATTGGTAGGCAACCTTGAACCCAACAATCGACACTTCATCATCGGTAGTTGACTAGGTGGTTTACCTTGTGTTCGACGACAAGAAATCTATTCACACATTGGGATTCGTGAAGTGTCTTGGATGCAATTATGCTTATTGGTGGTTTCCTCATCTTTGTTAGTAGTTTTTATCATTGGCTTCTATTCAGAGGGTGTTTTTCATGTACCGCTTTCACTTGGCACACACGAAAGATGCACAAGGTCATTGGTTCATGAACATGTTCTTCGTCCGATTTCCTCCAAATCATGAAGTTGTTTCTTTGTAACTTGTGCTGACTGATGAGAGATTCCTTAATGATCTCCTTTCAATGGGTCTCCTTCCATCGAATTTAGCTCATCTATTCTGAAAATGGGACCTAGAGTCTTATGAGTACCTTGAGGCTTGCAGTCATTAGTGGCAGGTTCTCTCACCATCGACAGTTGGGAATACATCAATGTCTCCTGATCGATGGATTATTCAAGTGTTCGACACTGACTCCTTTATTCACAATTGTAATAATGTATTTGGTGCCTTGATACCTACTTTCATTATCGGTAGGTTGTCTTGCATTGGTTAACGGTATACCTCAATGGTTGGTAATCAAACGATGTCTCATTTTGTTCAAACTCAACTCTTTTATTCACATGATGTAGACTTGCAGCCTTGACGGATTGTGTAGAAGAATTGAAGACAACACTATGTGGTTGCAACTTTCCTGAGTTGTTGCTTCTTTTTCATTGGACCAGTACCTATATGACTTTAGTAATCATGGGAGATCATATTGTACTCCATTGAATACAAATATATTCAGATTGGTTTTGAGACTAGTTCTACTGGGCCTTGTTCATGACTATGAGAACTTTTGGCATATAACCGCATTTGTATTTTCCTATTCATGGACATGGACAGTTGTTTGGTATATTTTCACATGGATCTGCAGTGTAATTTTATTGGCAACCATGTATGCAAAGTCAGTACAGAATGTAATGGTTCTTCCAGCTAGTTCCCCATTACTCCACTTCTGGGTTGTTTATAATGTATTTCGTACATCGCAGATACTCCTCTAACCTCACACATTAGGGGGCATCTGTTATAGAAATATTTTCCTCACCATATGCAATCTTGCACAAAAGGCTTTTTCCATTTCCCTATGTAG
This sequence comes from Picea glauca, assembly GCA_000966675.3. Classification (NCBI taxonomy): domain Eukaryota; kingdom Viridiplantae; phylum Streptophyta; class Pinopsida; order Pinales; family Pinaceae; genus Picea; species Picea glauca. Next base: position 789,040 of record JZKD02S0139088.1, on the reverse strand, counting down.
ACTTATCATCCCTGTTTGTAAAATCTAGAGATAAAAATACATATTTTTCCACATATATGCATCTTGCCTACTATACATCATGTGTATACACATGCTACACCACTACAGCCCATGCACATCGGGATTTGTGCCAAAAAATGAAAATTAATATAGGGTGTCCATGTCATGATAGGAGATCTATGATCCTTGGCCTTCCATATACTGGAAACATTCTGACTCATCCCTTCAGTTCCATTATAAAGGCTATAAATGGGCCAATTCCGAGCTACGGAAAGAGGATAAAGAATTCAACTTTGAGAGAAAAGTTACTCTGAAGAAATTATTTACCTCATATTGAGTCTGCATCCCTTTGTCCTTTAAGTCTGAACACAGTGTTCAGCCCCCAAGCTCTTCCCTTATTGATTGAGAACCTCATTGTTTCTCTCTTATGATCTTGCCTTTAGTGGAGGATTGAAGTGGTGGAGGCCTAGTTGGAAGGAACTTAGTTTCTCGGTTCCAAACCATGTCGACACGGAAGTCTGTAACATTTTCACTTTTGTTGATCATATATTAATAAAAATATTCTTTTCCCGTCCAATTGATATCTTGCAAATATTTGAATTATTATTCCATGGGCATATTTGTCATGTTTATTAATGGATTATGCTATTGAATGTGATAACATCATTTATTATCACCATATGCTTTCTTTTCTTGGTTGTTGAGGACTTGTTGCAAGTATATTGCTTTGGGTCAAGTGATCAATGGTGGACTTCATCGAATGTCTGGACGAGGTAGGCCTTTTATATTGTCTTTCTAGCATATTTGTTTACATAGCATACTTGAGAAGAGAGTTGAATTCTGTAGTCATTTCCGTGTGTTGTGGTTTACCCTATCCATAGAGAGATTTTCCTCATAACACTTGAAAGTAGAAGTTATATTCATAGAAAGAGCTAGAGGAGGATTGTTGTGATAAATACCTCTATCGATCAAGGTTTTTCTAGTGGAAGAAAGAATGTTGTTTGTTCCTTTAGTTTATATGGAAGCTTAGACACCTACGCTTGGGGGAAGGTGATTTCTGGGAGGGTTCATGAGTTAATATATCGAGAAGTTTTCTTTGAGAAATGGGGGGGGCGACAAGAGAAGAGTCAAAGAGACAAATGATATATGAGGAGGGATACCATTGTTGAAAAATGGTGGAAGAACTAGATGAATACAACGATGAAGATGACTGATCAGTTGTAGAAAGAGACCAGATCAAAAAGTGGTGATAGAGAAAATATTGAAGAGTTGTGGAAGTTGCAGAGGGGAGGAAGACTGGTCAGTCAATGGTTGAAAAAAAGAAGGGGCACGATAGGTGAATATTCTGGAGGAAGAATAAAAGAGGAAGAGTGTTTAGAGGAGATAGATGAAGTATAAATGGTAAATTATACTACCAAGGTAGAAGAGTCATCCCATACCTGATAAGGATTTGCAGGAGAATCAAAACTTGTAACTCCATAATATATTGGATTGCATTAGGAGGTAAATGCAACATTGCAGGAGAACGAGATCCCCTAGATCAAAAAAAAATGTTCCAGAGGTTAAGGTACCATCCTTGAATCACCTATTCCCCCAGTGTCATCAACAGATATGGTAATTTCTACAGTAAATCCTTCTACAATTCCTGTTATTCCTAGTTCTTTGAGTTCTGCAAGTTTATTGAGTAGTATTGGTGGAAGTGTGGTGAATCCTACCGTCATATCGCAACCAGGATATTGTGGGTTTATTTTAGTATGGGATACAATTTCATTAATGGAAATGAAAACTATATGATCCATTACCCAATACCATGAGTTTTATGGAAATGGTGATGAGGATGTCGAGCAAAACTAGTTTCTATGTGAGGCCATCTAGAGGTCTCGAGGGAATTCAGACGTCAATAAGTTAGTTTAGTTTCAAACCACTTTGAGAGGTTGATCTCTCAAATTGTACATGAATAATATCGAGCCATGTATTCAAGGTCAATCCTTCACTCTGGTTCAAGTGAGACAAAGGTTTATTGCATAGTTTTGGTTACCACAATTAGAGCAACATGCACTTTCAGAGTTGCAGGAGATATAGAAAAGAGATGGTGAGTCTACATGGGAATACAATCAAATGTGATGGGGAAGTTGGTGAACCCTATTCATGAATATCATCAAAGGGAGTGGTTCATTTAGGGGTTGATACCTTTAACCAGCAACCCTTTGATATAGTAAATGATAGCCACTTTGGGAGAAGCATTGGAGAAAGCCATGAAGATTGAAGTAATGGAAGGCTATCCGAAGATATTAAGAGTTATGAGACCTCCTGAAGATGCAAATATTATGCAACTACAGGGTCAAATATCTACATTGACTGAAAATATCCACGAGTTGACCCTTCTTAAAGAAGGTGAACCACAATTTTGGTGTACAAGTTGTTATACAGAAGGTCACTTGGTGATCGAATGCCTGATATTGAGAGGTGCAGGGCCCTATAGTAATCCAATGGCACCTCCACTAGTAGGACCATCAGGAGGAATTATGAAAGTTGTTGCTACAAAACCATTCCATGGGCCTGTACAATATCATGCCTTTCTGAATAATCAAGGAGTCTAAACTAATGAATATTATGAGATCTGTAGAAATCATGGGCACTCTCCATGACATTGCCCCATTTTGCATACATATAAACCTGCTCCAAATACAATATATTGTAAGTTATGTGGTTCTCCCTCTCATAATACTAATCAATGTCACACTCGGGATGCCCTTGCAGATACATTATATTGATCTACATTCAGATTGAATGAAGGACCTCAAGTATTTGGAGGAGGTCATAGAGGAGGTGGTGGATACAGAGGTGGATGAACTGGTGGAAGAGAACCAGTTTTTTTGTTACAAGCGATAAGAAAGGGAATATGTTGATAGATTTTCTACTTCCAAGAATACCATGGCTTTCACACTATAGGAATAATACTCACGCTACTAAATATTGTTGTGATATAATTGCTAAATGGGAAGATATTTTCAGATAGAGAGGAACCAATTTGATCAATTTTGAACCGAGTATTGTAGCTGAAGGGAGTGGGTCTGCCACTTATATTATCACTAGGGGAGGAGCGAAGTCTGGTGTTGATGCAGAGAGTACCATCAAATCAATATTCAGAAGGTTGTGATAGATAATGGTAAGTATGATCATGCATGAAAAAAAGAATACATCAAAAACGCAGTAGAGATGTTCAGACAAATGTTTGGTCCATCAACTCCTAAAGTTGCAGAAATAAGTTTCAAGTTAAATCCCCATCATACAAGGATCGCCAGAGAGTCATCCACTCAATTGGAGTCTTTAGGTAAGTCATAGATGGTTGTTTATATTTGGTTTTATTTATTTTCTGATATATTAGATGATGAGAAACTTACTGAGAAGTTGTGGAATACAATCAAAGTGGCCTTGGGAGATGAAGGAAATATAGAAGATTTTATTGCTACTAACCTCCCATAAAGGAAAGAAAGTAGGGTGCGGAGAAGAAAGAGGAGGAATGGAAGAGAGTTTACATTGAATTCCCATATATATGACTATGAGATCAAGGATGTTATGTTGGACTTGGGCTCTGACATCAACATATTTCCAAATAAGACTTGGGAGGCAATGGGAAAACCCAAGTTAGTCTATTATCCTATTCAGTTGAGGATGGGGAATCAATACTGCATTTTTTCAGTAGGAAGGCTACAGAATGTCGAAGTAGACTTGGCTAGTGTCAAGACACTAGCTTATTTTTAGGTTATTGAAATAATGGGGGAGAAATATCCATATCCAACTCTCTTAGGCATTGATTGGGCTTATGAAAACTATGTTGTCATTGATCTTAAAAATGAAACTATGAATTTTGAGTCTGATGGTATGAAGGTCAATCAGCCTTTAGATCCATACCAAGGCCCATGGTATGTTGAACCTGCAAATGATAATATGGAATCAAATTTCCTTGATCATTTGTACATTATGACTGTAGGAAAATGAGTTGATTATATTAACCTTGTTGTAAATGGATCAATTATTGGAGGAGTGTTCAGTCTATGGATGAGGATTCTGAAGCAACATTTAATAATTGGAAACAAGGGCAGTATGAGAAATTTTAAATACATTGCACAACTATCAGATCATTAAGGTGGATTTGGGCTGAAAGAGTTGATTATCCAACATATGATGGAACCTCATATATACACAGTTTTCTCATTGATATGGAGGATAAGGTTACGATAGAGAAGAGAATTTCAACACTTGACATAGCTTTGAGATCTTCCCTAGATAGATTGTGGGCTACCCATAAAGGAACTCTTTCTTCTCGGGATGAGGTAAAACTTGCCATACAATACCAGTTCTTTCCTCCATCGCAAGCTAGCTTGTCAAGTAAAGATCAGAAGTTGAATATTCATATAATAACTTTGGATACATATGATAGTTTATCTGATCTAGTTGAGCATATTGAGTATTGTCTTAAAGTATGGGAAGTTGCACAACTACCACCTTATCTTTGGGTACATAATTTCTCCCATTCTCTAGGAATAGTTTCGAAAGCATGGTATGTGCATGTGGAGACAAAGAGACAGATCACATGATGGAAGGTACTCCAAGATAAAAAAAATTAATGATTTCTCCTTTTCTAGTAACTCTTCTGAAATTACACTAGAATTGCAACAAATCAAGAAAATTTTGTTTACTAATGAATGAGTATTGGGAGTGAGGATCATCCTAAGTTGGCTTCTATAGGAGACAACTGGGACGAACAAACCATGACAAAGATCTAGGTCGTGTTGTAGGAGTATGAGGATTTGTTCCCTAAGATATTTTCAGAACTTAAAATAATTAAAGGAGACTTGGGAGAGATGAAAATACAGTTGAATCATGATGTTAATCCATTCATACACAAATTGTATTTCTTGAAGCCCTATATATTCTCTCATTGAAGAAAGTATTTATGCACTCCTGCACAAGGAGTGAACAAAGTAGGTAGGTTTATGTTTTGTTTTGTTGTTTTCCCTTTTTTCCAATAAAGAAGTGACGTGTCCAACTATCACTCACCACTAGAGTCTATTTGTCATTTTTAGTTTGTCTAGTCCAAGTCACATCATTGTGGTCAAGGAGTCTGTGTCCTTTCTTTTATGAATTTAGTAACTAATGATGTTTGTAGTCACTATCGTGTCGCTTTCACATTATTCGTTAAATTCCATTAGTACCTTTTTTTCATTATCTTATCCATGTTAGTAAAGGCGATTTGCGTTCGAAAGTTCATCGATACTTTTCAGGTTAGCCACTGACCTGTTAGTTATTTCCCCATGTGTCGTTCCATGTCAAATCTATGTCGATACTTATGCCCTTTATTGCCTAAATCACGAATTAGATTTAACTACACTTGTCGGTCATGTCTATTGTTAATGTTGATTAGCTATGTGGTTTCCCTTTAATGACATATTAATTTTTTTCCCATGTCACCTCCTCATGACTGACTATAACCTAGGGGTATTTTCTTGTCTAAGTCAATGTGTTCTATTTGTTTGTATGAATTCTTAATTTTGGATTCCAATGAGAATTTTGTGCATACACACCTGCATTCATGTCCTCCTATTATTTTTGTGTATCAACACAAGTCTTCAATCATGGTTCATACCACTACTGCTAGGGGTTCACTTCTGAAGATTCTTGTTCTAGCAGATATCCATGATCCATGAGTTGATATTTTGGGTTATCTATAGGGTAAAGTCAAGCAGTCTCGGCTTCTTGACATTTCCAAATTAAAATTAATCATCTATTGGGGCAACGTTTCCAAATTAAAACTAATCATCATACCTCGATTATTTTTTGGAATAAATAATTTCATCCCTAGAGAAACAGTAATGGGTAAACAAGATGTTTGGTTATGATTATAAGATTATTTACAAGAAAGGAAAATAAAATGTGGTTGTTGATTCTCTTTCAAGGAAATATGAAGACGAAGGTCTCTATTTTCCCTCTCTTTCATTGTAGCAAAGTGGCTACAAGACGTTCGGTAAGAATTCTTGTAAGATCCCAAACTTGATCGTATGATCCAAAAATTGAAACATGATGATAAAGATTCCATTCTCCATACCCTAAAACAAAATCTAGTCATGTCTCAGAATCACATGAAGCAACAAACATATCAGGGTTGTTCATAATGCCAATGTTTTGAAGGTGACCGGGTGTTTCTTCATCTGCAACCATATAAGAAAATTTCTCTCAAAGATGAACAATGTTAGAAACCCACCCCAAAGTTTTATGGTCCTTATACAATTCTCAAGCGAGTTGGATCTATGGCCTACCAATTATCTCTACCCAGTCACTCTAAGATCCATCCTATTTTTCATGTTTTTTCCTTCAAGAAAGTGATTGGAACTAAGTGCTAGAATCTAACTAGTCTCCATGAATTGGATGAAGAAGGATCCATTTGGTTTCATCCCCAAGAAGTATTGAACCATCGTGAGCGGCATCTCCGTCTTCGCACCATCAGGGAATTTTTAGTTCACTAGAAGGATACACCACCACGAGATGCCACATGGGAGATGGATACCATTCTGAAACAATTTCCCCATCCCAATCCTTGAGGACACGAATTTTTTTCAAGGGGGAGGACATGTTAGGGACCTAACCTCCCTAACCCCTCACATAGGTAGAATAATATGTCTTCTATGTAATAAAAGTTGACATTAGTAAATAAATCCTAGATAACAATGTTAACAAGTCTAATGTAAGAAGCCTTAATAGAAGTTTATTCTTCTCAAAAGATCTTCCTATAGAATGTTATTTTGAAGATAGAATTAGTATAAATAGAAGTAGAATTCATGAGAAAGTTTTGACTTAAGAATTATTTGTAATCAATGTCTACTCTATTGGAGGTTTCCCTATCGAAGAGGCAAGTGAAATTGGATTTACATCAATAAAGGTATCATTGGTGGTGTTAATTTTCTCTATATTTTGTTGTTTCATTGGTATTTGTCATAATATTTATGCTTCTGCTTTATATAATACATCGGGTACCTTACATATTATGCAAATGTTAGAGACCCTAAATAAGCACCAACTACTGGACAATATCGAGAAATGTGAGTTTTCTCAATAGTCTTTGGTGTATCTTTGGTATGAGATCGATGGAGGCAAGATCAAGATAGATCCTGCCAAGATGGAGGCGACCATGAAATGGCTAGCTCCTACAAATTTCATAGAAGGTGGGAGCTTTGTTGGGGTAGCACAATACTTTTGGAAGTTCATAGCTTCATTTTCAGCAATAGCTACACCACTCCATGCAATAACATTGGGTAGTAAAAGTTTCCAAAGGGGGAAGAATCAACAAAAGGACTTTGATGAGATGAAAAGAAAGATCAGTCAAGCACCAATTCCCACACTACCAAACTTGTAGAATCCCTTTGAAGTGGAGATAGATGCAAGTGGGTATGCCATGGAAGCAGTCTCGATGCAGGGAGGAAGGATTATTTTATATCATTCTAAAGTATTTCATGGGGTGGTTGTAACACCCCTGTTTCCCCCAATTTGTAACTAATCATAGAATAGGAATTACCATGCTAATGCATGAGGAAAATGTAAATGTATTATTGTTTGAGTTTCCAATAACTGATTGTGGGGTTGAAGCCTTGAAAGTACTGGCCATGATATCACTAGAGGAAGAATGTGAAAACCATACAAGAGGGTTCATATATCAAATAACCCCAAATCTTCATGATAAGGATGACAAACCTCCTTCGAATCCCAAGGAAAGGAAAGCAGTCAATGAAGAAAGAATGGTGGTTGAATCACCAACCACCCCCATGAATGGAAACATGGGCTGTCAGACCAAAGTACTGCAGGGACCTACAGACCTGAGTTTCCTTCTGACACAAGGAACAGGATAGGTCGGAGAAATCGTCCAAGGTAAGAGGGACACAGAGGAGAGGAGGACACACAAGACGAGAATGGGAGCTCCCAAGGGAGAGGTGTGAATCTCTCTAGTGGATCACGAACAAAAGACCACGAGATTGATGCTGAAGAGCATCTAAGAAACCTCGCTGAGGCCACAAACGAGTGAGAAAGCTTCGAGTTGCAGAAAACAAGACCTGAACAAAAAATGAAACAGAGAGAGAACCCTCGAGAAGAGTGAGAGTTCCCTGGTGATTTCATGGCTTGGCACGGGGGTGGACAGAGTGTTAATATTGAATTCCTATGAGCCTATGGTTAGGTGGAAGGACGAACACCCACAGTCAGTTGGTTGGAGGCAACCTGTAATAGATAAGTGATTTCTTACTCTGTGTAATTTAGCTGTAACTGGGCATGAATTTGGTTATACGGTGTATGTTTCAGGAATTGTGCTTGATTTCTGAATGGATATACTGTGTCTCTTTCCTTACTGCTTGGCTATATAATTAGGACGGTAAGAGATTCTATGGATAGGACATGATTGGTACTCATAAATACTTGTGTCCTGAGGCGGCTTGACTTAGAGCCACGAACGGTGACTTCGTCGACCTTAGGCATAGTCTCATGTACACATGCCAACCTTCCTAGTTGTCTAGAGTCCCTTGGAGGACGAATTATGTTAAGCTCAGGAGAGGTAGTGTAGTTATGCATAGACTCCCTGCGAGGGAAGTAGAGACTGAGACTCATTCAAGTCCTAGACTTGACGAATGAGCACAGGGGGTGTGCGGAAGACTCTTCTAAGAGTCAAGCCCAGGAGAAAGAGCACAAAACTCTTAATTCCTTCATAGCTGAGAAATATCAAGAGGGACAACACTTTTCGTAAGTGATGGCGAGACCCAATAGTCGACTTGCAGTAGAAGATCGAAGGATGAGACCTTTGAAGCGTCGAAATCTTCTGAGATCAGGAAGAAAGCCAAAGCTCAGGAGGAAGAGCAATAGCAACCCTTAGATCAACTGTAGAGTGTGGATCTGGACCGTTGAAATCCTACGTCCAGGCACACAGGATAGAGCATAAGAGGAAAGGATCTGAACGGATGGTACAACTACTGTCAGATCTCGCGTGGATAGTCGATAATCATCGGATCCAAGAGAAGTTGTACGAGGTTTAACCCTTGCATACGCAAAGGTGAGGACTTGTTAAAGTCTCGAAAAGATCTGGACCGTCCATTTTAGAGGACACATGGCAGAGATCTGAATCCATCGGGGTTTCTGATACGGGGAGGTTGAAGGACCAAGAGTTTGGTCACGGCGGATTCGTGAAATCGCAAATCCTAAAGTCCCGAAAGGTGCACACGGTTGAGGTTTCGAGGAAATCCCTAAAAAGAGATTTTGGTAATTCGGTTACCAGGAAAACAAGAGGTAAGAGTTCTGAACTCTTGACCCATAAAACCCTGAAAGGATCTGGTCCGTGGGATCAGTAGAGGCTTTGAGCCATTGATATCGCTCAAGAGAAGGAGGACCAGAATTTCAAGATTCGACACTTCGGTGCTTCAGATACTGGGAGTACGAGAGGTCAAGGAATTGGAGCAACGGGATTCGCAAAGTCCAGAAACGCGAAATCCCGAAAGTGTTTGGAGGAGTAGTGCCGAGTCACGGAACAGGGACAGGTTTCGACATACAGGGGTTCGGGATTTTGGAAGTTTCGAGGATAAGGAACCGGGGCACTTTGCGTTGAAACTCCTGAAGTCGCTAAACACGACGTATTGTTGGAGTGGGTGTGTGAAATCGTGAATTCTGAAACCCCGAAAGGATGTGGGTCGTCAATCCAGTTGGATTGTAGCTATTGGTTCAAGAGGGACATGGACCGTTGATCTCTTAGCAGAGATATTTCGGTATTTCGGCTACCGGGGTTATAAAGAGTAAGAGAGTCGGGACTCTTGATCCATGAAATCCTGAAAGGATCCAAACCGTCGGATCAGGGGAGACTTACAACCGTTGATCTCCCTTTGGAGGGGAACTTTGGAGATTTCGGAGTTTCGAGGATTTGAAAGGGAGAGGAAGAGACATTGCATCGCAATTCCCCGAATCGCGAAAAGCCAGTAAGTGCTTTATCGATTAAGCGCATGGTCACAGAACAGGGTCACATGGTCAAGACCCAAGCGGGGAGCTTGTCACTTGCCATCCCTTATGGTGTTCGGCATTTCGACATTTCGGGGTTTGAAGAGTCGAAAGACTTGACTCTCTTGCATCGTTGAGTCACGAAATGTGAAAGGTTCCTCTTGGCTTGGCCTGTGGTCATAACCAATGATCACATGGATAAGAATAAGGGATGGTAGGGTCTGCATCAGGCCCCATAGGAACTCGGGGATTCTGTTCCTCGGGGAAAAGAAGAAAAAATATGAAAAATATTAGTTCTCATAGTGGGTGTGTGATAGTGGTCCTCAACTACCCTACCTACAACAAGGATCTCTATGTCCTGGTACAAGCTGTCAAAAAATGGAAGCACTATCTGATGGGAAAGGAGACCATGATCCACACATATCACCAGTCGCTCTAGTATTTGAAGCCCATAGGAAGTTACAACAAACCAGACGCTACAAATAAATGGGTTCTTACATTAGTTTCATTTGGTCATAAATTATAAGAAGGGTAGCACAAATAAGTTGGCATACATGCTTTCATGGCCACCCACATCCAAGATTACAACTTTGGGAAATCTTATGCACATGGAGCCTTTTACTCATGATGCATACAGAGAGGCATGCATAAAATATGAGGACTTCAAGGAGGTGTTTTAGAAGCTACATGGACAAATTCATATAGAATAAGGTGACAACAAGGTTGGCTATCATTTCCAGAATGGTCTACTCTACAAGCTTGACAAGATTTGTGTTCCTAAAGGTGAACGATTGCAGCTTATTAGAGAGGCTCACACCTCCAAGGTTGCATGACATTTTGGTGTTGGGAAGAAATTTTCCAACTTATAGAGGTATGTGTATTGTCCTAGAGTGCAAGAATATGTAGCATGGTATATTAGAGGATGTATACTTTGTTGTATCAACAAGCCCAGTAATAGGAAGCAAGGTTTATACCATCACTTATTGGTACCCACTAAACCTTGGGAAAACATTTCCATGGATTTTTTGGGTGGTTTACCAACCACACAGAAGGGACATGACTATTTGTTTGTGGTAGTTGACAGGTTCAATAAAATGTGCATTCTCATGCCTTGTAAAAATACCATCAAGGAACAAGAAGAAACAAACTTGTTCTTTGAACAGGTCTGGGTTCACTTTTGGATACGAAGGAGCATCATCTGAGATAGGGACACTATATTTATCAATTCCTTCTAGACTACATTGTGGGAGAATATGGACACTAATATCAAGAGGTCTACAACATTCCATCCACAGATAGATGGGTGGGAAGAAGTAGTCAAGAAAAATTTAGTACATCTTTTGAGGGGTTACAATTAGAAGCATCCAAAGACTTGGGATGGAAATCGGATCCATATACAACACTCTTATAATAGAGCAATCCACGGTTCTACTGGAAAGTCCCCTTTTGAAAAATAAATTGGGTATTTGTCACCTTCTCCCTTGGATGTTGTTTATGGAAATCAAGGAGGCGTGAGGGAAGACACCAGAGGAGAAGCATTAAAAGAAAAGAAGTTTGTCAAGAAGATTGGGAAGATCCAGTTGCAAGTACAAAATATGTTGAAGAAGTCACAGGAAAGTAAAAGGCTAGACATGAACAACACAAAACATAGAGCATTTAGAGTGGGAGATAGAGTATGGTTACAATTGAATAAGGAAAGACTGCATGGTCTTGGTAAGAAGATCAAGGCTCTATGGTATGGTCCTTTTGAGGTATTGTAAAAGGTGACAGATAATGCCTATAGACTCATTCTACCCTCATACATGTGCATTTACTCAGTAGTGAATGTGAATAATCTAAAACTCTATGAGCCTTCCATGTTGGATCAGGAAGCGGAACATGTCCTACCTTCCATAGAGAACTTAGCACCAGATGTTCAGGAAGAGTTGGTAGATGACACAATTTTGTAGAACAGGTCTGGAACTACAAGACAAGGCAACATGACCTTTGGAAGATTGGACTAAAAGGAAAACTTCTAGGAAAATAAAAGTGGTACTCCAGGGAGAAGGTAGAGAAAAATTTTCCTCACCTCATTCAGTAAAGATTTTGGGGACCAAAAGCCTCCCTAAATGGGGAGGTATGATATAGATTGGATCATTATATTATGTTTCATCTATCTCGATGCTTTTGAAGTGGGAAAATTTGTAGGAATCAACTTGTAGGGTCATTTTAATGACACTTCCTAGTTTAGAAAATTGGAGGTTGAAACCTTCTGGAGCCAATTGAGGCATCAAACGACATTTATGGTGTCAAAAATTTTCTAGCATAACTGGGACCCCGTGAAACTATTCTACACCTGTGATTTTATTTTACGCATCGAGACCTTTTCAACGATGCAAGAATCACGTCAATCAGAGCTCGTATGAAAAAGTTGACATATCGTGTTAACCACCATGGTATGAGAGGATGCCACGTCAACCACCATTACTCATGCATATGAGGATAGCCACGTGAGGACATTCAATAAGATTCTAGAAGGTCCAAAACCTTATCACAGTTGAGGGTTGAGGAAGTCAAAACCCTAACCCTAGACAATTATCGAGCTATGTTAAATACCAGGCCACTAGGAGGAGAAGGGTTCCATTCTATGTTATTGTATTTTGTTCCATAGTAGAGAAGAACAATTGGGAGTGGGAAAATTAGATAGGATAACCAAGGGGGTTAATATTTTGTAGCAGACTAACAAGACACAAGTCTGAGGTGACTCCATAGAGAGTGTCTTCCCCTTTGTACTTGCATTATTTCCATAACAAAGAAAAGAGAGTTGAGAAACCTCACCTTCTAGTTGGGTTTTCTCCCGTAAGGATTTCCTAGAGAAAATATTTGTTTTATTCTGTGGATGATGTGTGATTGTATTTTACTATTCTCTATTATCCGCATTTTATCTATTTCATGCATAAGCGAAAAATTAGTAATTAAAGGTTCTAGAATCTAAAGGCATTTAACCTTCATAGTGTAGTGCAATATCCACAATAGTTTACAGATCACTCCCTAATATTGGTAATCCAAGTAAGTCATGCAATGAAAATTCTTCTAATTTTCTCGTATTGTTGGGAGACACAAAGAAAAGAACATACTCTGACTATCTAGATTAAAAATGAAATATAACATAACTATGAATCATAGAGATCTGATTGTAAGCATTGAAGAGACTACAAACAATATTCAAAATTTAAAAGGACTAAGAGGCTAGATCCTCAACAGACTTGACAATGATATTGGTTAAAGAAAAGGCCCTTGAGGAGTAACCTTAATTGGCTTCAATATTAACAAAAGTGTATTCTTACAAAGAAAGAGAATGGATCTTTGACTCACTCTTTTAATCTTTAGCAGACTGGTACGAATGCTCTCTTGATCTCTTAGTGTGTCAAATTGAAGCCGTAACTCTTATTAGTCCCTTCCAAAGCAGGGACTATAGCTTTCACTCCGAAGTCAAGAAGCTTTGAATTTCCATTAATTTGCCTCATTTTTAAGCGATACCCAAAGTTTGGTTAAATTAATATATTATTTTTTATTTTTTATATAAATGAATTTATTTTTATAATTTTATAAATTTATCTATTTTATTTTTTATTGGATAAGGTTACTATGATATGAAATTATTGCCCTGGTGTGGATTAATTTATTTTTAATATTTTTTTTAATTAAAAATTATTTAAAAAATAAAAATTACAACAAATTATATTACTGGCACATCAAAGCAAAGTGGCAGAACAGAGTGAAGGCTACTGGCACATCAAAGCAAAATGGCAGAACAGAGTGAAGGTTACTGGCACATCAAAGCAAAGTGGCAAAACAGAGTGAAGGTTACTGCATGAGAGCAAAGTGGAAGAACAAAGTGAAAGGTTACTATAGTCAATGCATTGTATATCAAAGCATAGTGAAGGTTATTGCAATAGATGCACAACATATCACAACATAATGGCAGGTCATGCATCATCTCCCTCTAGTTTGACAACCTGCATGGACAATTTCTCAATGCCTACTTTTCATGGACAATTTCTCAATTTCTCAATGGCAAATTGTTGACTACCCACTTTTTTTTAAAAGAAAAAGCTTACTCTCTATTTATTTTTTTAGTTCTTTTTAAATCTTTTAAATGTCATGAATCATCCAAACTATATAACTATCAGCATCTATCCTTTTTTGTGGTTGACTTGAAATTGAACAAAAATTATACTTTTTCATGTAGTGTGCTGGAAACTTTTGATAACATAAACTAGGCACACTACACATTGTAATGTATTTCATAATTTGTTTACAAATTTGAATAACTTAGTGATTGTAATTGTGGAATTATTTTTAACTTTAATGATATAAATATAAATATTAATCATTAGAAAATAAAATATGAAAATGAATATTTATTATTGTGAATTAATTATTGAAAAACAAAATATTAAAATTTGATTACTTAGTTAAAATTAATTATTGAAAAGCAAAATATTAAAATTTATAAAATTCTAAATCGTTTTATTACTCCATAAGGATTTATGAAGATTTAAATCTACATTAGGTTGTTTATGTAATATAGCTTTATTTCCTCATATAACAATTTTCTTACTCTGTGAGGATTTATGAAGTTATAAACCTAGATTGATGATTGAGGTTGTTTATGGGATATAGCTTTATTTTCCCATATAGCAAGATCACCTAAGATATTGGCATTTGCAACTCTTTTTACTCAACACTTAGCAAAAGGTACGCTTGAATTGACTGGTAGGTTATTTAATTAAATAAAAAAATTGAACAGTTTTATTTGGCGACGTGTTTTATTCTTATTAGCAGTCCTTCAGATCGTATTAAATTGACGTTACAATCCCCAAACAATAGATTCAACTAATCCGTTTTACAAGCAAGAGGAGCGATCACATTATTTTAACAATAATACTTTAAATATATTTAAAAAGCTATCTAACAATAATACTTTAAATGTATTTAAAAAAAAAATCAACAATAATACTTTATAATAAATTAATGTTTAATACTTCATAATAAATTAATATTTAAAATTTTATAATAAATTAATTTTTATTTAATAAAAAAATAAATAACTCTTAACGTAATAAATTTTAATAATACCTAAACTATATTATATTAATTTAAATACCTAAACACTCAAAGCATTAAAGGTGATTAGTTAACATTCTACCCACAGTTAACATTCTATCCACTCTTATTAAAAAAAACACAAAGCAATAAAAGTGATTAATTAACTCAAAGCATTAAAGGTGATTAGTTAACATTCTACCCACAGTTAACATTCTATCCACTCTTATAAAAAAAACACAAAGCAATAAAAGTGATTAATTAACATTCTACTATAAACCCAAGGCAATGAAAGAGTTAACATTCTATTCACTTTTGTTAAAAAACACAAAGCAATAAAAGTGATTAGTTAACATTCTACTATAAACCTATAAACCCAAAGCAATGAAAGTGATTAATTAACTCTATGCAGGGAGCAGTTATTTCCCTTGTTTATAATTACAATAAATAGACTCTTTGAGAAGCTTTTTTAGAGAATGACAACAAATTTCAAGGATAGAAGTGAGATTTTATTATTTAATATTAAGTGTAACTATTGAGATCAAGTTAGAATATTAATAGAATTGTATTTAATAATCATTTTTTTTTATGTAAATGTATATAAGGAGTTGAAGTGAGTTACTGTAATTTATATGATTTGAATAACAAAACAATCGATACCTCTGTTTGGTGGACGTAGCCCAACATTTGGGTGAACCATGTAAATCTCTATATTTTTTATATTATATGTGATTGTGTTTTCCACATTTACAATTGCAACAAGTGGTATCAAAACTCGAAAAAAACAATTTAACTGTAGAAAAATGCCTTGATTTGCTGGAGAGAGACGGGCGCACGTAGATTTGTTAGAGATACCCACAGGAGCGTCAACTTCTATATCAGCGTTGGGGGCTCTTCACGGAGGGAGCGTTGTTTCTTTAGTGGTCTTGTGATTTTTTTCGGGAATCATTTCAACGCTGGCCTGTGTTAGGGAAGGGAGGGCGGTAAAGATCACGATCTCCATTTTAAAAAAATTAGCATGGTTTTCTTTGGAATTTAAGGCATGGTCCGACGACTCCTTCATTTTTTTAAACAAAGGTCACAAATTTCTTTGAAAAGAAAATCGAGTTATTAAAGTTAAGGTATGAACGAGATTGCCGTATGTTCTTCTTTGAAAAAGATTAAAGTATGAAGATTTTTTTTTGACAATTTTATGATATTAAATATTGTAAGGGTGGAAAGGTAAAAGGTTGACTCAATATTAATGTTAAATTGTATCTATAAAACAAAAGATGAATGTTTTAAAAGGTTTTGATTAAACATTTTTATTAAATATTTTGGAGTTTTTTTTTACCGTCATTCTTATACACATTTTTTTTTTTTTCAAAGCGTCTTGGTTATTATAAGCAATGGTGTTTTTTGGAATGTTTCCTCTAATGGCAAAGACGCAGAGTGCTAAGTTCGAAATTGAAAAGTTCAATGACAAGAACAATTTCGAGATCTGGAAGGTTAAGATGCACGATCTTCTCATGCAACAAGGCGTGGTGAAAGCGTTTTTGGGAAAAGAAAAGCAACCCGCGACCATAACAGATGATGACTGGGATGAGATGGATGCAAGAGCACTGAGTGTCATATGCCTGTGTTTGGCCGACGATGTTCTGTTCAATATTGTCTTGGAGAAGACAACAGTTGGTTTGTGAATGAAGTTGGAAAGCCTGTATATGATGAAATCATTGACAAAATCTTCATGAAAAGGAAATTGTACAGTTTGCGCATGAAGGAAGGTACGAAAATAGTTGATCATTTAAATACTTTTAATACTCTTTTAGTCCAGTTGACTAGCATGGGAGTGAAATTTGAATCTGAAGATAAGGCAATTATATTATTGTGTTATTTTCCCGCGTCACGGAATCACTTTGTTACCTCTATTAGTTTCAGTTCAACATAAAGTATTGAGTTTGATGATATTGTTGGAGCTTTATTGTCTGAGGAAACAGGGAAGAAATCCAATCTAGAAACCTCTACATCCGAGGCGATGATGGTCAGAGGTAGACCTAAAGAAAGAGGACATGGTTAGAGGGATTTCTCTCGGTCAAAGTCGAAGTGAAAAAAGTGCAAGCTTAAGTGTTGGTTTTGTGGAAAATCTGGACACCTGAAGAAGGATTATTGGAAGCGACAACAATCCTCCAAAGAAGACTCTCCAAAAGAGAAAAAGGAAGAAAATGCAACTGAAACAGGTTCAGCAAGAGGTTCAGGTATGACTGATGAAGTTTTATCAATTAGTATTGGTTCATGTCATGATCAACAATGGTTATTAGATTCTGGTGCTTGAAATCACATGTGTCTTCATAGACACTGGTTTATTACTTACCAGTCTATAGATGATGGAATAGTTTACATGGGAAATGGCATATCATGTAAATTTGTGGGAATTGGTAGCATTTGAATTAAGATGTTTGATGGAACTGTTAAAATACTAATTGATGTGAAACATGTACCTGAGCTTAGGAAGAACCTAATTTATTTGGGAGTTTTAGACACTGGAGGATATAAGAGTATTGTTCAAGGTGGAGTTATAAATGTCTACAAAGGAATCCTACTGGTTATGAAAGCGAAGGTTCGTAACATGTTCCTATTAGAATGAAGAACTGAGTCAGATCATGCGACAACAGTATCTGAGAAAGACAATGATTTTGTTCAACTGTGGCATCAACGGTTGGGTCATATGAACGAACAAGGATTAAAGGTATTAATTGATCACAAGTTACTTCCTAGTCTAAAGTATTTAATTTTAGATTTCTACAAGCACTGTATTTATGGAAAACAGAATAGGCAGAGAATTAAAACCAAACAACACACCAGTGAAGGAATCCTTGATTATATCCATTCTAATGTTTGGGGACCATCCCCTACTATTTCATATGGAGGATCATCATATTTTGTAACTTTTATAGATGATTTCTCTAGGAAGGTTTGGGTCTATATGTTGAAAAGTAAGGCTGATGTATTTACAGTTTTCAAGCAGTTTAGAGCTTTAGTGGAAAAGAGCACTGGTAGATCCATTAAATGTTTAATAATTGATAATGGTGGTGAATTTACGTCAATGGAGTTTGAGAATTATTGCAAGGAATTTGGGATCGATAGGCATAAAACCACTGCCTATACTCCTCAGCAAAATGAAGTTGTTGAACGCATGAACATGACTCTTCAAGAGAGAGCAAGGAGTATGTTGAGTAATGCCAACTTGCAGCAGGAACTGTGGGCAAAAGTTGTTTCTACAACTTGTTATCTGGTGAATCAATCACCATCAACATCAATAGAATGCAAAATTCCTGAAGAGGTATGGACAGGTCACCCTTGTAATTATTCTAATCTTAAAGTTTTTGGTTGTGATGCCTATGCTCTAATTCTGAAACATCAGCATTCTAAATTAGATCCAAAATAAAAAAGGCTTATATTTGTTGGATATGGTGATGGTATTAAGGGGTACAGGTTGTGGGATCCTATCGCCCACAAGATCACCATTAACAAAGATGTAATATTTGATGAATTATCTCTCATCAAATCAAATGTAGATGTTCAAATGAAACAGGAAGAAGCACCAAAGTATCAACAAATTTAGTTTGAAACTAATGAAGGTGAACATAAACAAGTTTCAAAAGATGTTCATGAAGAGTCTCCTATAGCAGAGGAAGACATGGTTGATGATGACAGTCAACAGATTGTGGATGAGCCACAAACTTCCCTAAGGAGGTCTACACGGGTTAGAAATCCTCCAAGAAGGTATGATGATTTTGTTTCATCGGTTTCTTTAAGTACTAATGATGATGAACCTTCGTGCTATCAGGAAGTTGTGAAGGGTTCTAACAATGATAAATGGAAAGAAGCGATGAAGGATGAAATGAAGACATTAAAAAGGAATGCTACATGGGACCTGGTAGAACTTCCAAGAGATAGAAAAACTGTAGGTTGCAAGTGGGTCTACAAGCTGAAGAAGGGTGTTAATGATAAGGTGGAAAGGTACAAGGCAAGGCTGGTTGCGAAAGGATATTCTCAGAAAGAAGGTTTTGACTTTCATGATATTTTTTCACCAGTTGTAAAGATTGTTTCAATTTGAATTGTGTTAACGTTAGTTGCATTGCTTGATTTGTAGTTGGAGCAACTAGATGTTAAGAGTTCTTTCTTACATGGAGATTTGGATGAGGAAATTTACATGGAACAACCTGAAGGGTTCGTTCAAAATCGCAACAAGAAATTTGTTTGCAGGATCAAGAAATCATTGTATGGTCTGAGGCAGTCGCCCAAACAATGGTACAAGAAATTTGACTCTTTCATGGTGATCCAGAATTATAAAGGAGTGAGTATGATCATTGTGTCTACTTTAAGAAATTGAATAATGGCATATTCATTATCTTAGTAGTGTATGTTGATTATATGATTTTAACAAGCAAACGCATAACTGTGATCAACAGGTTAAAGGCTCAGATGGTTAAGATGTTTGATATGAAAGATCTAGGAGCAGCAAGGCAGATTTTGGGCATGGAGATATTTAGAGACAGGAGGAATGGTAAGCTTTGGTTGTCACAACAGAAGTATGTTGAGAAGATAATTTTGAGGTTTAGTATGAACGATGTGAAACCAATTTCAGTCCCTTTGGCTTCCCACTTTAAGCTTTCTTCAAGTTTATGTCCTAGTACAAAAGAAGAAAATGAATATATGTCTCGAATACCATATGCTAATGCAGTAGAAAATTTAATGTATGCGATGGATTGTACAAGGCCAGACATTTCACATGCAGTTGGGGTTGTCAGCAGGTATATGGAAAATCTAGGTAAAGAGTACTGGGAAAAAATGAAATGGGTGCTTCGATATCTGAGGGGCACAAGTGATAACCGCATCACCTACAACAGTGGTCGTGAGTTACTATGTGGATATGTTGATTCTGATTTTGAATTTGATTTGGACAAGAGAAGGTCGACTTTAGGGTATGTCTTTACTCTTGTAGGTGGAGCTATTAGTTGGATATCAAAGCTACAGAACATTGTTGCTTTATCCACTACAGAAGAAGAATGCGTAGCTTCTTCACATGCTTGCAAAGAGGCAGTTTGGTTGAAAGGTTTGTTTGGTGAGTTTGGAAGGATGCAGGACAAAGTAAAGTTACTTTGTGATAGTCAAAGTGCTATTCACTTGGCTAAGAATCCAGCCTACCATAGTAAAACAAAACATATACCTATCAAGTACCATTTTCTAAGACAGGTCATTGATGAATGTGGAGTCTCTCTTGAGAAATTGCATACGAAAGAGAACTGTGCAAACATGTTCACAAAACCTGATCCAGAATCGGATCCAGGAGACTTCCCAAGTCCAAAAAAGGCTCAAAAATGAAATTTCTCAGAATCAAACAAAACCAATTCCATTGCGACCGGCTCATCGCGCTGATTCCAGCCATATATTTACTTCCTCAAACGGACGTTGTATGTGAGATTTATTGCACTCTGACCGCTTTCCCAAACAGCTAAAAAGTCAACAGTCAAAGTGGCAAAAAGTCAATGCTAACGTTAGCATGACATCACCATGTTGACGTCATCATAGTGACATGTGGCAGCACGATAGTAGGGTGACTGGGCAATGACAAGTATCAATGCAGTGTGGACAAGTGGCACATTGTGGACCAATCGCATGTTGACATGTGGCATCATGGAGGACCAATAAAAGGGTGCCACGTGGCTCAGACGTGGGCTGCCACGTGGCACCCCATCACTAGTTTGAATGGAAATTTTTTATGGAGCTCATGGGTTTCGACCCCATGACCTCTAGAGAGAGGCAAGCACTTTGGTAGAGATCCGAATGGCCAATGTTCCACAATGGTTCTTATTAAATATAACCCACATTAAAATTTAAATGTTGTAATGTATTTGCATGGAGGGCAGAAAGGGGCTGGGGCTAAGCCCCAACCCGTGGTTTGTTTAACCATGATACCAGCCACCAAGGGGGGGCACAGATAAGGTGCACATGGGTTTTTCCTATTTTAGACCAGGTCACATGTTATGCGCCATAAAATAAGTGGCTAGCGAGATTTAAGGGCCAACGCTTAGCCCTTTGGGCTAGCGCCTGGCCAAATTTAACTGCATATGACCAATAATAGGGGGTTGAATGCCTGATTTGGGGGCTTAAGCCCATATTAATGTTTAAAAGTGGGTTTTTACCTATGTTAGTGGATTTTTTATGGATTTTATGCCTGTTAATGGAGGATTTTGCCCATTATTAGGAGATATTGAGCTATTTTTGAGCCCAGATTTTGGAAGGAAGTTGGAGATGGATAACCAACTTCATATATATAAAAACCAAGCATGTTTGAGTCCATGAAGGGCAGTCAGATCATATTTATGCTGAAGCAAAGCCAAGCCAAAGCCATTTTTATGCAGGGAAGTTGTTGAGGAGCAAACGCTTGTGGGCCATTTCTGGGAGCTACACTCAGTATTTTTCAGTGCCGTCGGTTGTGATGGATTTATGAGGTTGAGAAGAACATAGTGAGACTAGTATGAGATCCATTTGATGTACTTTTTTTGTAATTTGAAAGAATTGAATAATTAATAAAGAAGTCTCCCCCACTGAGACAAAGGCCCGGAGACGTAGGCAATTTTGTGCCGAACTCCATTATCACTTCTCTTGCTATGGTTTGTTTTTCTTATTGATTATGTTCAGTTCTATATATGATTTTATCGTTGTGATGTAATTATCTTTTCTTCATCCTCTTTCTTAAGCTTCATGAATGGTTAATAATCCCATGCAATTAAAAACTCAACCACAGTCATTAAAAGATCTTTTCGGATCAAAACCAGTATTGTTAGAGAAGCTACGATGGTGCTTGGCTTCTCTTGGCTTGTAGAAAAGGTGATGAACAAATTCCAAGGAGCAAGGTATGAGGTTAATTGTTGTGAAGGTGGAGATTATTAAACGGTGACAACAAAATCCAAGGATAGAATTGAGATCCTATTATTCAGCATTGGTTGTAACTATTGAGACCAAGTTAGAATGTTGATAGGATTGCATTTAATAATCATTTTCTTGTGTAAATGTATATAAATTGTAAGCCCGTAGAGGCAGACAGGAGTGGGAGTGAGCTAATGTAATCTCCATGATTTGAATAATAAGACAACGGATACCTCTGCTTGGTGGACGTAGCCCAATGTTTGGGTGAACCACATAAATCTCTGTGTCTTTTATATTCTGTGTGATTTTGTTTTCCGCATTTGCAATTGCAACAAATGATACATATATGAATACAATTAATTCAATGGACTTTATATACACCGATATGAATAACATAGTTTTAGATATAAAATATTTAATTAACATAACTTTAATGAATATAATAACATTGACATTAATTTCAAATGTTATTTTATTACACATTAATTTGTGAAATGGATGCGAAATTGGAATTGAAAATGGATGCAATATAGAAGTTAAAGTCGAAGCAAAACTTGGTGTTAATGTGGAAGCTATAGTAAAACAAAATGTGATGATAAAGTGAAAGCTACAGTGGAACAAAAACTTGTTACTAAAGTGGAAGTAAAATTGGATGCTTAAATGTTGTAGTAGAGAAAAACTCAATACTAAAGTGGAAGATATAGCGAAAAAAAAACTTGCAGCTAAAGTATAAGTAACATTGAAAGCTATAGTTAAAGTGAAACATGGTCTAAAGTGGAAGTAATATTGAAAGATATATGGGGCACAAGCACAAACAAGACTAAAGTTATATATTAAAAGAATTATTTTCATTAATATGCAGTAATAAATCCTTTGATTATAATAATAATAGTAATAATTTAATTTTCAAGTCACTGCCAAGCTAGACATCAAATTGGTGTATGAGACCTTTTTGTTTGCTGGATAAGGGACTCTATGAACCAACTATTTGACTGGTAAAGTTTAGGAAGGTATACATACCCCACCCCCTCTAGATTTGAACTTGACCTCTTAGAAACCCCCTTAAGACGTACGACATATGGAAAATAATAATAATATTTTTTGTTTAATAAAATAATGTTATCTTTGTTTAATATTGTTTGTGAGGCAGAGTAACCCAAGGAATTTGAAAAATCCAGGACTCCGTTACGACTCATCATTAACTGTAGAATTTAGAAGTTTTTTCTCGCACAAAAAATCTTGGTTACTATTCTTTGCGAGACAGAGTACCCCAGGGAAATTGAAGAAGCCGGGACTTTGTTGCATGAATCATCATTAATGGTAGAATTTACAAGTTTGTTTCTCGCACAAAAGTAGAATTTAGAAGCATTTTTCTCGCACAAAAATTCTTGGTTAATATTCTTTGCAAGACAAAGTACCCAAGGGAATTTGAAGAAGCCAAGACTTTGTTGCATGACTCATCATTAATGGTAGAATTTACAAGTTTGTTTCTCACACAAAAATTCTTTGTGAAAGTATTTGTGGAGTGGATTGCAAGTCGTGTTAGAGATAATGCCTCATTTATGATGCATACTAGAGTTTAGGGATTGGTTTGGTTTGTTGGAGGATGTTGAGAGATTCTCTCAACCTCTCCCTCCAAGAGTGGAATAAGTTGGATCTCACTCCAACTATATATAACTGATGTATCTTTGTTTATTGTATGTAATACAAATTATTATTTTGTGTTTATGTGATATGGCTGCTCTCAATATTCTCAATTTGGTATCAGAGCTTGGCTGGGTTTAATCCCTCATAGGAGTGCCCAGGAAGATGTGAGATTTGTGTTGTTGATTTTCTATAAATAAAGTATTTGTTGGAGTGTTTGTTGTGTGAAGTTTTTTATTCCCGTGTGTGGGTATTTGTTGAATTGCATTCCGTGCAAATAACCATTGTCATCATTGTGTGTTTTGTGGAAGAAGGAAGCTGCAAGAAAGAATCTGTCTACAAAAATCTCATGCGTGGAGGAGATCCATCAAACCACTGTGCAAGAAGTCGTAATTTGCTGCCACCAAGGAAGAATTGTGTTGCTACCAAGGAAGGATCTGTGCGAATTGAAGCCATGATTTCGATTTGACTATGATGTGGAGCAAGCTTAATGCCCAAGATAGGGGTGATTTTAATAGCCCCCCCTAAATTTATATGTATAATAAATGGGCGAATCCCCGTGATACATAGGAAAAATTGAAGGCTATTTTATCAATAATATAAAATGTATATATAATTTTTTGGCGAATATTT
>JZKD02S0139088.1:730644-750566 GCA_000966675.3 Picea glauca | reverse complement strand
TTAGAAGGTTTTGCATTATTGCAAATATGTTATATTTATTTTTTGTTTGTAAAAATATATATGAAGAACCAAAATTATAGAACGGATTAGTATAATTTTAAATTGGTGGTTCTCCCCGAATCATTAATTTAATTATGTCTATTTTTTTTCATATGTTGGTGGGACTTTTTGTACTTTGGTGCTTCAAGATCGTCAGTTACAGATTATCTTGTGAGTTTGTGAGTATATAAAAGGTCAATTGTATGATTGACTACTGAAAATGTCCAGTAATCAGATCATTGTCCTATATAACTGTTGAAATTCTCTCTTTGGGGGAATTCAACAGATGGTAGTGTATCCATAGGATAATTCAGTATCAAGATTGTCCTTCGGGAGGTCGAGAAACGTCAGTTCTACAAAGAACGTCAAAGATGGTTAGAAGCTTTTGTACTTTAAATGTGTCAAATGGGAAGCTCAAATGTGTGGAGAAGAAAAGAATGGAAGTCAGAAGATTTAGAGTGAGTGTAAGTGCCGATGAAGACCAGTCAAACAAAGACAAATGACAAATTTTGTAATTGTGATTTCAGTATTGTAAGTTTTCTGTAATGTAGGCATTAAGGGGGGGTGTTAGAGATAATGCCTCATTTATGATGCATACTAGAGTTTAGGGATTGGTTTGGTTTGTTGGAGGATGTTGAGAGATTCTCTCAACCTCTCCCTCCAAGAGTGGAATAAGTTGGATCTCACTCCAACTATATATAACTGATGTATCTATGTTTATTGTATGTAATACAAATTATTATTTTGTGTTTATGTGATATGGTTGCTCTCCATATTCTCAATTAGTTGGGCACTGCACCTGTAGCCTTGGTGTGCATGTCGTGAGGAGGAAGTGATTGGGCTCATCATCTTGGTTGTTGAATGGATCAACTTGTCGGTTTCACTCTCGTGAATCCTCCTGCTCCAAACAAATTTTAACTATATTCAAATGGAGTGGACTAACTCGGGAGCAATCTTCCCTTTCGAGTTACTTTTCTGGCAGGTTTTTTCGGCGGTCCTTTTTTAAATTTCCCTCTGATCGATTTTCTGAGCATCTTGTTGGTTTAAAATGGGGCAAAACCCCTAGAGTAAGAATCTGAAATGCATGGAACTTTGATCCATGCGAAACTCATCAAGCTACCCCTGAAAATCTGGCCGGATTCAAGCCTGTTTTTTTGCCTGAAAAGCGGAGCTCAGGAGGGAAGATTGCTCCCTAGTTAGCCTACTCATAATCAAACCTTCATCAAGGCTAATATGCTCCACGTATATAAGGCTAGTAGTGTAAGTACGCCCATGACTTGAAGTCATACGACTCCCATATACATATATCAAGGTGATTCAGTAATTTGATAGTGTATATACTACGTGCAGTAGCATTCAATGTTATGTTGTGTAGCAGGCTGTATATTGCTCAGTCTTTATAGTTTGTTAGGCAGCATTGAATGCTACTTAGCAGCATTGGATATATTTCCATATGCATCCTAGACTCTGTTTATATATCAAGATGATCCAAGGGTATATATACCACCAGTCATAGCATTCAATGATGCGTAGCAAGCTGTATATTGCTCAGCCTCCCATATTGAAGTCATCCAATCAACTCGTGCAAGAACAAATGTGATAATAACACAGGCCTCCTCCATGGCTGGACACCTCCACCTCCAAGTTATCCAAGAAACTTATGACCCACGACTCTGTCCATCGGCCACTGTAGCATGGAAAGCATGTCTTGTGCCCATATGTCATTCAAGAAAGACATTGACAGGAATGATGCTGTGCACCCCTCGATTACTTGACAGGCATGTGGGGTCGTTCGCTCATTAGTCACTCAGGTAAGACATGATAGGCATGTCCGTCACCAGACACCTGTGAGAACAATGAGGGAACCAAGCCCTGAAATTGGTGTGTTTTGCATAAAGTTTATTCAAAATCCACCAATTTTGTGACCAAAATCTCCAGCCGCAGCACACATGTTCCTCGCTCTTGTGTAGCATGAGACAAAGGATATTGAATTTGCAGCGCCATGTCAGCTGCATCAACGGATGTCGGAGTCGACGTCCTATCATGTGCATCAATGACTTAGAGGCGCATCAATCATGTTGAGTAGCAGCTTTCAAATTTAGGGCTAACAATAATCAGTAATGCTCAGGAGTATTTAATGTTGTTGTGGCTGGTGTATATATTGTTTAATTATTTTAGTATATATTATTTTAGTATATATGTTAAAGATATATGATGTATATAATATTTTTTTAACATTTAATATTATTTAATAAACTGATTATTATTAATTCAATTAAAATTTAAAAAAATATACAACTTTATTTTGCAAATTTCAAATTCCTACACATCTCTTATCAAGATTCGGAGGTAGATCTGCAGATAAGCAAAGATATGCAATCTTTTTATGTTATAATAAAACATTGTTATATTATAACTTATATTATAATATAACATTATAACATTGTTATGTTATAATATAACAATCTTTTTACTATTTTAAAATTCGGTTGGGTTTTCAAAAAATGTTTCCTTCTGAATAGATTTGAATTAGAAAGAATTTGCTTTTCAAAAATATTATGAAAGAAATGTTTCCTTATAGATAGACCTGAATTAAAGAGAATTCATTTCTCTAAATAATTTGCTTTTCAAAAAAACTTTTACTTAAAACTTCCAAACCATCCTTATAAACTACCACATGTTTTAATGAACTACTGGCTCTAGAACCGGAATTCCAACTGGATTAGGAACTATAACTGGTGGGATTGCTGCTCGATTTCAAGGTGGATATGGAACCGCTTCTTTAGCGGGGTCAAAAGTAGGATCATCCGTGGGTGGACCAACTGCAACTGGAGGATCTTAAATCGGATCTCCAACCCCGTCTGCTACTGATGCTTTTGCTCGGTCAATTAGGTCAACTATCACAGGATCTGGATCTGAGACTGCTGGATTTACTTAAACCGGGACTGGTTCTCAAATTAGTGGATGCCTTTGATTTTCCCTTTAATGTCCATAGAATGCACATCCCCCAAGATGTGAACACTAATAGAGACACTCAATGGCATGTGTATGTGTTATATTTGGAAGTTGAGGGAGTTTGTTGGGTTCTTAAATCATTCAAAGTCATTGATTTAAATTAATGGTTTTGAACAATTTTGGAGCCTCAAACATTTCCAATATTAAATGTTCTATTTTCTTGGCTATATATATATATATATATATATCATGAGTAAGTTTAATGGTTAAGAATATGGATTTTTTTTTAAAATATCACATGTTCAAATTTAAAGAGTGGTAGGGTACCCATATAATACATAATAGTTAATTGACAAGAAAAAATAAATATGAAACATAGTTTAATTACATAGATTTCATCTAATCCTCTTATCACAAACGCTTATCACTCACAACTTTAACCATGCTCCCATTATATAAGCACAAACATTTTAGTAAACTAAATTAAATATATTTTTTTAACTCAAAATAAATGAAATTCCTACAATTTCCTTGAAGCACATCTCATTTAGTTAAGCTAAGCCTTATTTTCACAAATATTCCCATGACTTTTTCCTCATTAATTGCATAATAATTTTTCTTCTACATGGTGATTTCATCTAACTATCCATGAGCACTCGCCATAGAACATGATTAGATATTATATTGGATCTTTCTTTGTGCTCGACTCCATGTTAAACACTTCCTCCTTTCAGCTTTCTTCATCTTCATCCTATCTTACAAACTTCTAAATACTCTCTTGCACTCTCTCATTTTTCCTAACCCCTACAATTTGGTATCATTGACATACACTTTGGTATCATTGACATGAGAGGAGGCACATGTTTAGATAGTCTTGCAAGGCATCTTTTCCTTTAAGATTGCAAGTTTGAGTATTCCAACAACATTTCTATGAATCTGCCATATATATAAATGTGCACATCACAACTTCAATCTTATTAGATTCATAGAAATTTATATTAGGTTTACATTCTCTTTTCAAAAAATATATTTTTTCACCAATTTGAAAGGTATTGTATGAGATTATTATTAAAATAGTGAATCAACTTTAAATAAGATCATTCTAATTACATTATCTTTACGATTTCAAATAAAAACATTAATATCAAACCCCTCAAATTATTTCAACATTCCCATTTTACAATTTAAAAAATATATTAATTTTAGTTTTATAATGTTTAATATTTTAAATAAAAAATTATAATATTTTTCCATTTTACAATTTAAAAAATATATTAATTTTAGTTTTATAATGTTTAATATTTTAAATAAAAAATTATAATATTTTTTAATATAATTTTATGATGTCTTAAATTGTGAATACCTTTGCATTATCTTATGCAAATTTACATCTCCATCAATTTTAATCTAGGATTTTACTATTTTAAATAAATAAAAGTATGATTATTTTTTTAGGATTTTACCATTTTAAATAAATAAAAATATAATTATATTTTTTATATTTATAAAAAAAAAATACTTTATAATTTTTAATATTTAAAACAAATAAAAAAATTAAATAATAAATTTATATTTATTTTTTATTTTTCTACTATTAATAATTTATTTTTTAATTTTCAAATAGTAAAAAATATATATCCGTGTTGGTAATAGTGCAACTAGTACCTCAATGATGAGATTAATATAGTGAAAATTGGCATATATGTAAAGGATAAAGAGTATATATATCCGTCTTGGTAATAATGCAACACGTATCTAAATGATGAGATTAATATAGTAAAAATTGGCATACATGTAAAGGATAAAGAGTATTAGTGTGGGAATATATATGATGAGATTAATATAGTGAAAATTGGCATACATGTAAAAGGATAAAATGTAAAGGATAAAGAGTATTAGTGTGGAATATATATAATTTAAAGAGTTTTAGTTGAAATCAATATGTTATGTGTTTATGTGTTGGTGCAGTTTTTGAAGGTCTTAATATAATGAAAATGGATTTTTTTTGAAGGATGTAGAGGTTAGTCTACAATTTATAAATATTTTTTGAAGTTATTGAAAAATGAAAAAGTTGTAGAAGAAACATTAAAAAAATATTTGCGTATTAATGAGCAATGAGCTATGTCATAAGGAAAATAGAAAATAATAATAACCTTTCTTTAAAAACGTATATATTTGAAATTTTATACACATGTCTCTATATCTCTACAATTTCATCATGTATGAGTATGTGTAACATATTGCAGTTGTTTGTCAAGCAAAGGTGTTGGCTGCTTCTTCTCTGCCCAGGGGTTATGAGACCCAAGGTTTAGTTTGACCGTGACCAACAAAAACCTCAAGACACCGACCCTTTCAGCATCACTTGCTTGTGCAAATGAAGTCTCACCCGAGCTATCTGTTGGGGATGCAAGAACTAGCTTTCTACAGCAGTAAGGGAAAGGGAGTTTGATGCGTGAATGTTTCTCCCTGATCTTAACTTATATATGTTCTTCATTATTACCTAAACTATCACAACCATACATGAACATTACAACATAACCAATCCATAGACTAAATTCATTCTGCAAAGTATATCATCATTAATGAATGCATAAAGACAAGTAAGAACACAAGACACAATATCCTCTTTAAATTCCTTCTTTATTCATCTTCTTTCTTACTAACTGACTATTACATTCAAGATCTTTCCATAACCTCAAGTCTCTTCTATGTGCATACTCTCTCACTCACATCCGCATCTCTCTCTCTCTCTCTCTCTCTCTCTCTCTCTCTCTCTCTCTCTCTATATATATATATATATATATATATATATATCTCTCAATCCCATTACATATTTATACCCCAAAATATAGGGTTTCAAGTTCTATTCTTATCTTTCCCAAAATAACCCATTACAATGCATGGCATAGCCATCTTCAGTTAATTGACTACTTGTCTTCTTCTACTTCTTGTTCTTTATACAACTTTTTTGTTGTCCTTCTATTTCTGGAAAGTCGCACTATCGTCATTTGCGCTTTATTTTCTTGCTCACTTGTTTTATCATTTTGTCTTTGCATTGTCTCCATCCTTCGCGTCCTTCTATGCCCTTTCTATCTTCTGTGCAAATCCTTCCTTCTGGCGATTCCTTCCTTCTACGTGAATCCTTCCTTCTGAGTGCTTCCTTCCTTCTGCGTGAATCCTTCCTTCTGCATGAATCATTCCTTCTGTGTGCTTCCTTCCTTCTGTGCACTTCTTTTATACTTAGGCTTTTATATGCAAAAAATGTTTGTCCAACAAGCCCCCAACACTCGCATGTGGCTTGTCCCGATCCACTCAGGCATGTTGCATGTTCTTCCATACTGTAATGAACTATTGCATCGTAGCCTTATTTGTTTCCACCTTTGTGACAATGGTGGCCTATTTTATTGTGCCATGTTTCTGACTACTTAGTCGGTCTTGTTCATGTGGTTTCTATATGTTTCTTCGCAGTACGCCTTAGAGGTTCCTCCTTTTCCATCTTGAAGGCCTTGTCTTGCTTGATAGAGACTTAAGTCTGGACAACAACATTAGGATGTGTGTTGCTGAGGGGGCCAACATCACTTCGTAGAGGGACACTAGTTGGTAAGCCTCCTCTTCTTGTAATTGTCTTCTCCGTCGGTAATCTGTTGAGGTTCCTTGAGGCCAACAACCTCCTCCTTTCTACCTATGTATTTTGGCCACGTCTTCCGGTTCAGTTGGGGAATCATATACGAGGTCAATTTACGAGAAACCTCTCTTTCAATGGGATCCTGATCCGTTTCCTTCTCTTTTACTGTCATGAATCATTCATAACCCTTGAAGTGGATACTGAATCTGGTCCGGTCGTCGTGCAATTTTACGTAGGAAACGATGTGAGTCCCTTCGTTTGGTATGTGCTCAGTGCTTGATTATGGGTCCCTAGACAAATCCAACACTGATTGTGCTTTGATAACAATTTGGTCCATAAACTTCAGGTTGGTAGGTTTGTCCACCATTTCTCCTTTCTGACTCAGCCCTTGGGGGGTTGGTGGTATTCCTGGCGGAGATTTCCCCATTTGTCTAAAGTTCCTTCTCAGTGAGCGGAAGCTCGGCTCTATTCTCATTGGGTCTATCCTATCTACTCAATGTGATATGAAAAAAATGAGTTCCACTTACGATGTTCTTATCCTGTTGTGGTTTCATGCCTAACATACTTATCGAATCTTGTTTTAACTAACTCATCCCCTCCACCACTAGAGTTGATGATTGTTTTCATCATTACATCTTAATTACAAAATCCTTCAGGTGAGTTCTCCCGTCTACCGCTGATCGACTGTGATTTATGACGACTTTCCTGAGAAAATGTTGATACGATGCTTTAATGACCCATCACGTCAGTCTTCCAGCTGTATTTTTCATGCCTGACTGTAGTTAACGGTCTTTTCGTGTCATCATGTGCAGTAATGCCTTGCTCATTGCAGGCAAGCCTCTCCATATCTTCTTATTTGAACTTGACATAGTGTTCACTTCGTGTAAGATGATCAGTCCAACTGTACAAGTTCTGATACCTTAGGATATGCTTACTTGTTTTATGTCTCCTATCACTACCTTTTTATTGTTTTACTTTCCTTTTTATAATTTTTATTTGTTTTTTCTTGCTTTTCTTGCTACTATGGTACACTTACTATAATACAAGGGTTTCTGTGCTCCACATGTTACTACGCAGATGATCAGTTATCTCTGTAGAGATTCAACCGACTTGTATTCACCATTCCTTCCAAGATATGTCCATCTAAGGTTCCCAACCGTGCAACACCTGTCTCTGTTATCTGCTAGATCACATACGACCCTAACCAGTGTATGCAAAATTTCCCTGGGTGTTGTAGATACTTGTTGTTGTAGAGTAGTACTAGATCATCAACTTGTAATTTCTTGGTTCTAATATGTCGATCATGTTAGGCATTCTCTCTGGCTTTCTGCACTTGTTAATGGAATCCGACCAGAAACCTGTCCTCCTCAAGATGGATTAACTACGCTAGTCTCTCCTCTATTGTCCCTATGTCCGAGAGCTCAGTGATATATGAAATGTGTAGACTAGGTATAATGATCTCCATTGGCATTACTGTTTCCTATCCATAGAGAAACTAGAATGGTGTCTGTCGTGTCAGCTTCTTACTTGTATTTTTGTATCCCATAGTATCATAGGGATCCGTAAGTACCAATTGTCTCTTCAAACATTGCAGATCTTTGTCAAAGAATTCTCCAAAATTTTATTGAAAGCTTCTACTGTGCCATTACCCTTTGGGTGATATGGTGTACTTTTTTGATGATGAATATGAAATTGTTCAGTCTTTATAGTTTGTTAAGAAACATTTCATGATGTGGAAGGCAATATATACACTGTCGGATATATTTATATATACATCATAGGCTTGGTTTATATATCAAAATGATCCAAAAGTGTATATACCACCTACCTTAGCATTCAATGTTACATAGCAGGCTGTATATTGCTCCGTCTCCCATATTCTAGTCACTCAGTCAACTCATGCAAGAACAAGTGTGATGATAACACATGTCTCTTCCATGGATGGACACCTCCACCTCCAAGTTATCCAAGAAACTCATGACCCCATGACTATGTCCATCAGCCACTGTAGCATGGAAATCATGTCTTGTGCCCATAAGTCATTCAATAAAGACATTGACAAGAATGTTGTTGTGTACCCATCGATTACTTGACATGAATATGGGGTTGTTCGTTCATTATTCACTCAGGCAAGTCATGATATC
The DNA here is from genome assembly GCA_000966675.3 of Picea glauca. Taxonomy (NCBI): domain Eukaryota; kingdom Viridiplantae; phylum Streptophyta; class Pinopsida; order Pinales; family Pinaceae; genus Picea; species Picea glauca. Next base: position 741,803 of record JZKD02S0139088.1, on the reverse strand, counting down.
CATGTTCTCCAGCATGTCCATCACCAGACACCTGTGAGAACAGTGAGGAAATCAAGCCCTGAAATTGGTGTGTTTTTCATAAAGTTTATTCAAAATCCACCAATTTCTTAGCATGAGAGGGATTATCACTCCACCCTTATAATCCACTTGAGTGGAACAGAACCATAAGGATCCATTTCAATCAGTTCCATCTATAGTTCAACTCATAATGACTGTATGTTGGCCCATGTTAGCCACACAACAAGGAAAAAAGTGATCCATCTCTACATTTTCATCTCTCATGATGATAGATGCATGATCTATTGTACTCATGTTTGAAAAATAAATTCAAATTCTTCGATTTAGTTGCAGGAATAACCTAATTTTGTGACCAAAATCTCTAGCCGCAACACACATGTTCCTCGCTCTTGTGTACCATGAGACAAAGGATATTGAAATTAATATGAAATAGCTTTGCAACGCCATGTCAGGTGCATCAACATATGTCAGAATGGAAGTCTTATCATGTGCATCATTGACTTATAGGCTTAGCCACGTTCAATATGAAGTAGCCCCATTGAGTAGTATTCAATATTGCCCTAGATGATGTATATATTATCCAATTATCTTGGTATATATGTTGGGATATATTTAACTGTGTATATACCACTTTTCATGACATACAATGTTGCCTAGTAAGTTGGTTATTATTCTTATTCACCCATTATAAAGATGAATTAAAATTTAAAGAAATACACAGCATTATTTTGTAAATTCCAAATTCCATTATAAAGATGAATTAAAATTTAAAGAAATACACTCACCTGTGGCTTGTCCTGATCCACTCATGCATGTTGCATGTTCTTCCATGCTACAATGAATTGTTGCGTCATAGCCTTAGTTGTTTCCACCTTTGTGACAATGGTGGCCTCTTTTACTATGCCATGTTTCTGACTACTTAGCCGGTCTTGTTCATGTGGTTTATTTATGTTTCTTCGCAATACGCCTTAGAGGGTCCTCCTTTTCCCTCTTGAAGGCCTTGTCCCGCCTGATGGTGACTTAATTATGGATAGAAACATCCATATGTGTGTTGTTGAGGGGGCCAACATTGATTCGTAGAGGGAAAATAGTTGGTAAACCTCCTCTTCTTGTAATTGTCTTCTCTGTCGGTAATCTATTGAGGTTGCTTGAGGCCAACAACCTCCTCCTTTACGCCTACGTATTTTTGCCATGTCTTCTGGTTCAGTTGGGGCATCGTATACGAGGTCAATTTATGGGCAACCTCACTTTCAATGGGATCCTAATTCGTTTCCTTCTCTTTTACTATCATGACGCATTCATATCCCTTGAAGCGGATACTGAATCTGGTCCGGTCGTCGTGCAATTTTACATAGGAAATGATGTAAGTCTCTTCTATTGGTATGTGCTCAGTGCTTGAGTATGGGTCCCTAGCCAGCTTCAAAACTTGATGTTCTTTGATAACATTTTGGTCCATAAACTTCTGGTTGGTAGGTTTGTCCACCATATCTCCTTCCTGACTTAGCCCTTGGGGGGTCGATGGTATTTCTGACAGAGATTTCCCCATTTGTCTAAATTTCCTTCTCGGTGAGAGGAAACTCAGCTCTATTCTTGTTGGGTCTCTCCTATATACTCAATGTGATATGAAAAAAATGAGTTCCACTTACGATTTTCTTATCCTGTTGTGGTTTCGTGCCGAACGTACTTGTCAAATATTGTTTTAACTAACTCATCCCCTCCACCACCGGAGTTGATGATTGTTTCCATCATTGCATCTTAATTACAAAATCCTTTAGGTGAGTTCTCCCGCGTACCGCCGATCAACTATGATGTCTGATGAATTTCCTGAGAAAATGTTGATACGATGCCTTAATGACCCGTCACACCGGTCGTCCAACTGTATTTTTCATGCTTAACTGTAGTTAATGGTATTTTCGTGTCATCCTGTGCAGTAATGCGTTGCTCATTGCAGGCGGGCTTATCCATATCTTCTTGTTTGAACTTGATGTAGTGTTCACTTCATGTAAGATGATCAATCCAACTGCACAAGTTCTGATACCTTGGGATTCTTCTTACATGTTTTTTGTCTCCTATCACTAACTTTTTATTGTTTTACTTTCCTTTTTCTATTTTTTATTTGTTTTTTCTTGCTTTTCTTGCTACTATGGTACACTTACTAAAATACATGGGTTTTTACGCTCCACATGTTACTACATAGACGGTCGATTATATTTGTAGAGCTTCAACCGACTTCCATTCACCATTCCATCCAAGATCTGTCCATCTAAGGTTCCCAACTATGCAACACCCATCTCCGTTATTTGCTAGATCACATACAACCCTAACTAGTGCATGCAAAACTTCCCTAGGTGTTGTAGATACTTGTTGTTGTAGAGTAGTACCAGATCGTCGGCTTGGAATTTCTTGGTTCTAATATGTTGATCATGTCAGGAATTCTCTTTGGATTTCTACATCTGTTAAAGAAATCCGACCAAAAACCTGTCCTCCTCAAGCTGGACTAACTACGCTAGTCTCTCCTTTGTCCATGTGTCCGAGAGCTCAGTGATAGCTACAATGTGCAGACTAGGTACAATGAACTCCATTGGCATTATTGCTTCCTGTCCATAGAGAAACCAAAACGATGTCTGCCTTGTCATCTTCTTACTTGTAGTTTGGTATGCCCATAGTACTGTAGGGATGTGTAAGTCCCAATCATCTCTTCCAACATTGTGGATATTTGTCAAAGAATTCTCCAAAATTTTATTGAAATATTCTACTGTGCCATTATCCTGAGGGTGATATGGTGTACTTTTCTGATGATGAATATGAAATTCATCAGTTAATGCAACAATGGTTTGGTTAAGAAAGTGCGTACCTTGATCACTAAGTAAGATGCGCAGACATCCAAACATGGTGACTACATTGTCAAATAAAAGTCGTGCAACAGTTTCTGCAATGCAATAAAAAACTGGTGCTACTTCTTCCCACTTGGTTAAATACTCAGTTGGAGTGATGATGTATCTTGCTCATGATATCCTTTCTTGTGGGTTGATGGGACCCACAAAATCAATAGCCCACTTATTGAATGCTTGCAACATAACTTGTGGATTTAACGACATTTCATCATGTCGATATGGTTTACCCACTCATTCTCATACATCACATGATTGACAATACTCCTTCGCATCCTTGAATAGTATAGGCCACCAAAGCCTTGCACATAAAATCTTATGTGTCGTTTATTTTCCAGCGTAATGTCATCCAACAATCTCGTCGTGTGCTTCCACTAATATAGTTATTCTTTTGTGTTCTGGTACACAACACCTCAAGATTCCATCTACCCCTAACATGTATAAGTTCCCTGCAATTAGTTGATAGTTTATTTCCTTGAATACCAATTGTTTTTTCTGCACCACCGTCATGTCAGAGGGAGCCACACCTATATGTAGAAACTCCACAATGTCTACAAAATAATCATCCACCATCCTGACTGCGAATAACTTTGCATCCGAGAAGTTATCATCTAAATTACATGCATCCTCTCCCATTAAAATACGTGAGAGATGATCTGGTCCTGCATTCAGTTTCCCTGGTTTTACGATGACCTCAAAATCATATTCCTAAAATAGTAAAAACCATATGCATATGTTTCCTCCTAAGACATGATTATTGACTAAGTATTTTAATGCAGAATGGTCGGTGTACTACATATTGAAGTGAGACCAAAGTAGGTAATGTATGAAATTATGGAGCGCATAGACCATGGCGAGGCCTTCTCATTCTGTAATGGTACAATTTTTCTCAGATATAGACAATTTCCTACTTGTGAACGCAATAAAATGATCGATTGTTCCTTCTCCTGGTTGGGAGAGAACTACACCCAGTGCAATGGATGATTCATCGACATGGACATGGAACTCTTTGTCCTAATATAGGAAGACTAAAATGGGTGTAGTGACCAGTCTCTGTTTCAGTGTGTCCAACCCCTTCTTGAATTCCTCATTCCATTGGAACTTGACTTATTTCTTCAACATCTTTTCCATGGGTGTTGTAATATGCACATAACATTTAATAAACTTAATGCAATAACCTGTATGGCCCAAAGTTTCTCTTAGTTGTCTGACTGAGGTAAGAGGCACTAATTCTATAATAACGACGATCTTGGCTGGGTCAACCAATAGGATTTTCTTGCATACTATATGTCCTACTAGAATTATAAATGGTGCAAGAAAGATTCATTTCTTTAAGTTCAACGAAATTTGACACTGTGTGCATCGATCTAACATGAGTCGAAGAACTTCGATATGATCTTGTAGTAGAATGAATAACATCCAATTATATAAGTACACTTCCAAAAATTTATGGATGAAATCTTTAAATGCAGCCATGACCACTCTAGAAAACAATGCAGGGGCATTCTTCAATCCAAATGGCATCACCGTGTATTGATAACTGCCCCATTATGTCGCAAATGTGGTTTTATGTCTATCCTCCTACATGATTTTTATTTGATGGTACCAAGAGAATCCATCAGTGAACGGATACACTTCTTGACCCTTTTTGGCCCTTGACCAAGTTTCAAAGCTTCTTGGTCATGTGTGACCTATTTTTGGGACTTCGACAAGCTGTCAAAGGTGAAGCGCAAGACGAAGTGAAGATCGCGGGATCTCATCCCCTTTTAGGGCCCTTTTTGGGATTTGGGATTATGTAACAGGTATGGGAATGTCAGCCCATGGGTTTACCCATGCTTAGGCCTATTTTGTATGTAGAAATAGAAGGCTAGGCAATGTAAGAGGAGGCATTTGCAATTTGTGCTAAGTGCTAGAGTTGGATCTATGTGATCAAGAGTTGTAAGTGATTTGTGCATACTGTGCGAGATTTGCATAGCTAAGTGAAAGTGGTTGCAATAGATCGTGGAAGGATTTGTTCTGTGACCTAACTCGAGGAAGGAGGATCTGGAGAGGTGCGTGAAGATATCCTATCCTATGAGGAATGGGTCTTGTGGCTCTGTACATTTAATGAAGATAATAAAGAAGAGAAGAGTTGGTGTATGTATCCCTAGGGTGGGGGTGAACCACGTACATGTTGTGTTTCTCTGCTTTGTGCGATGTGTTGATGTGTTTATATGTTAATGTGCTTAGTGATTTAATATAGATGAATGATTTGTTGATGCTTAGTGCTTAATAAGATGGATGGATGTTAGACCTGACTTATATACATATGCTTAGTGATTGAATCTGCTAGATATGATCTGTTTCGTCGTGCTAAGTGCTGCTATATGCTAGATATGGTTGAATACTGTGATGCTTTGTAATTAGGGTTTAACTGTGCTGTAACTGAGACTGAATATTGATGAATGTTAACTATTGAGTGCTTTGTTAAGTGTTAGAATCACATATTTGTGTCCCGACTAAGGTTGTAGACATCTAAGTCCTGCAACCACCCCTACCTCTACCTCGGGTGAGACTTCATTTGCTTCACAGGTGTTGCCGAAAGGGCTGGTAGTTAGGGTTTTGTTGGTGCGTTGTTGTAGCATTGAAACCTGGGTCTACCCTTGTGACAACAAATGGTTCCATTGTCGGGACCTTAAACTGTGATTGCTAGGAACTGAGGAAAAAGAAGCTTTGTGCGAAGATCTAACTTGAAATTGTGAAAGCTCTGTGCATAGATTTGTTGCTCTAGTGCTTAGTATTCTACTTGATTTGTGAAGCTCTGTGCCAAGAAGGGTCAGATCCGAAGAAAAGAGGTAATATCTGCAAGCTCTATGCTAAGAAAATAAGCCCAATATGAAGAAAATAGGTAAGGTATGAATGCTTTGTGCTCTGATAAAGGTAAGAATCGTGAAAAGTTTTAGATTTGGAAGCTTTGTGCTTTGTTGAAGATAAGATTAGTGGAAATTTTTGTTTCTAAAGTATGAATTTAGGTATGTTTGATAAGATTTGTCCTAGATTGAAAACTGGGGCACTAATAGATGAAGAATATTTGATATGAGTAGATCTGATAAGAATAGTGAAAGATATGTTGTACCTATGCATAGAGAGAATGTTTAGACTAACAAATGGATGCAGGATCCTAGAAAGAATTTTTTGTAGGTTAGATAACATGATCCTAGTGCGTAGTACAGGAAAGGCTGGGGATCATTTAAGAGAAAGAGATGATTAAATTTTTTTTATAGTTGCAGAAAACCGGGACATCTGGCTAAGGAATTCCCTGGAAGAAGACCTAGTTGCCTCTGTTGCAAAGCTATGGGCCATGAAGTTTTGGATTTCCCTAGAATGATTGCTAAGGTTGAAAGGATGAATATGAGACAAGAAAACCATGAGAAAGGTCAAGCAACTGAGATTATGACAAAACCCCATAAAGAATTAGAAAAAGTATTTTTATAGATGAAAGAAACCTTGAATGACCACCGACATATCATCTTATCAGAGATGTTCAAAGGAAAAGAATGCATTGAAGTAAGAATAGGAGACTTCAACATTGACTGTATTCTGGATGAGGAAACATAGGTGAATATTATGACAGAAAGAACTTGGAAAATTCTAGGAAATCCTGCTATGATTCCTTCATTGGGAGGAATAGGATTATTCAGAGGAAAACTGATAACCCTATGTGGAATAGTTACCCAGATATCTATGACTACCAATGGAACTTCGACAAAGGAAGAATTTGAAGTTGTTAAATTTATTGAGAACAATGATCCATTTTCTATGTTACTAGGGAAACCTTGGATTGAAGTAGATCAGGCCAGAAGAAAAGAAGAAGAAATCTTAGAGAAGAAGAAGCAAGAGTTAAAATATTTCATGACTAGGAGGATCACACACTTGATTGAAGAACAGGAGAACTGAGCAAAGCTATTTAAGACCAGAGACTTGGATGTCGAAGTAGGAAGAACACTATAATACCCGCAGAAGATTGAATTACCTATTCCAGATACAGATGAAGTATTACCCCTGATTTCTAGGAAAGAATCTCAACAACGCGAAGTTACTCTGCCAAAAGAAGATATGAATCAGAATAGAAAAAGGAATTCTGAGACAAAGCTCACCGGAAATAAGGCTAGAAAAATAAGTAAGAAGAAAGCTAAGATTGAAAAGTTACAGAAGGTTCCAGAGGGAACCTCGCAGAAGGAAAATTTGCAAAATTGGAACTTTGTCGGGATATCAGAACTGCGTCACATGGCACTTCGCCATGGCGAAGAAATATAGCCGTTGGAAATAGTATAACCGTTAGACTGATGACCCAAACGGGTAGAAAGGAATTTATGATTAGAAATTTCGCTACCAGACCGTTGGGACTGTGCCATAACAGACATAACTGAGTTAATGAAGGCTTCTCACCCATTACAAGAGATTCGTTACCAAGTTATCTATTTATCCTGTCGTGCCATGCAACGAGAACACTTTTTCTAACTGTGAATCTGAGTCCGCAGAATAGTTGATTTCACACAGTGATCATCGCATTATTTCCATTCATCCTGTATCATTGAGAAGTTACTCTTCGAACCCGAGATATTCAACCACGAACGTGCATGTCGAGTGATCTTAGCGCTGTAGAGAAAATTGTCGAAGAAGTTTTCATTGACCTAATGAATGAAAGACTAATGTCTGAAAGAGCGATGTCTGCAAGTATTCAAGCGTCATTGACGAGAGGAGTGAAAGCCTCTCCATCAACTTCTCGTGGAACCGGATCATCCCGACCATTAGCGGAAAAGAGAACCAAACACAGAGATGACCTAGACAATGCGAAGATGATCTCGACTATATTTCCTGATTACATCCCGCCTCTGGCCGACGTCGTGAGTTGAGATAGTGTGCCAAGATATTTCAAGTACTCCATTATTACTGCGTACCTCCTGAAGGGGATACGCGTAGTTCACACGCAGCATGAAAAGATCACAGCGTTGAAGTTCAGTGACTTCAACCTCGAATATTGCAAGAAATACAGTATGCTCACATCATACAAATACTTGACCAGGACGAAGGGGAAGAACTCCAAGATAATCCCCCAACCGTGGACGATGAACCTCTCACAGTCCACCCTACTAAATGAAATGAAAATCCCACACTTTGAAAGGCACCAGGAAGTGAACGCCTGTGTCAAGCTATTACTTTCATGTTACCATGGAAGTTACTTATGGATAGACCACCATATTACAGTCGATCCGACGTTGATCCATAGGATCACGGGATTAATTATGCAAGGACACAACCCATATGAGTTCTATCCAAGAAAAGCCACAGATCACGTGCTAGCACAGAAGATCAAGGATACATACGACGATGTTGAAAAGGGAATGCAAGGCTACAAGGTAGCCTCCATCTAGAATGGCGCAGTGCATCTAGCATGCTAGATAATAGATGGAAAGTTAGTAAGATAGAACATACCTATGCAGGTCACAAGATTTGTTGTTGACCTTGCAGGGAAGTGTGTTGAAGGCCTGCAGATGAACTGGGAGAAGTACCTAGTTAATCAGTTGGAGCTAGACTGTCGGGAAGCATAGTATTAGGGCTATGAGTTTCACTTTAGTTGGCTCCTAATCCTCATCGCCTTTGCTTCTTGGGAGATGTCGGAAGGTGCGTCCTTTCCGGATATTGAACCGTTCGAGCCACTTGCTGTGAAGTTCACCAGACTCTGGTACTCGAGTGATATGAAAAAATAGTTGCTCGCAAAGAAAATCGAAGTGAAAGAAGTAGTCAAAAGAGAACTCCGCTCTGTGATAGTCTTAGAGTCACAAGAAGAAGACCGAGTCACACACCAAGTAGAGAAGCTAGCGAAAGCTATCCAGTAGCTACAACAACAAATAGTAGACTTAGAGCTCCGCGCAGTGCCCAACACCCTGCAGGATGTGAGGGACCAAAGAGAAGAAACTGCTCGAAGCCTAGTTGAGAGAATAAAGGCCCTTTCCATGGAATATAAGAAACTCACTAATCATAGTGAATAGACCTATGAGAAACTCACTGAGAATCCAGAACTAAAGGCACTGGAGTTGCAACTCCAAGAGGCGAAGTAACAAGCAGAAACGATACAGGCGCAATTGAAGCCCCTGTCAGTTGTGGAAAGAATGAAGCAATCCCAGGAGCATCGCACTGTACAACAGTAGGTCCACACTATCTAGAGAAAAGTCATGGAAGTGACTCAGAGGCTCCAACCTAGGATAAGGCTTACCAACTGTTCACAAAGATTGAAGGTCGACAAGCGGAATTGGAGCAAGTCCTCACTGTAGTTGAACAACGCCTAGAGGCACCTGTCAATGAAGAAGTCATATAAGAGTTCGATGAACAAGAGGTTATGGCACAACAGTAAGTCGAAGTAGCTCGAGACAATATTGAGGATTTTGAAGCAGAACTAGTCAGATTAGACTCACTCGGGATGAGTCAAAAGTGAGTGTTCGTGGCCTGTTGGCCCATGACCAAGTTTTGAAGATTCTTGGTCATGTGTGACCTATTTTTGGGACTTTGACAGGCTGTCGAAGGTGGAGTGCAAGACGAAGAAGATATTGTGGGATATCTACCCCTTTTAGGGCCCTTTTTGGGATTTGGGATTATGTAACGGGTATGGGAATGTCGTCCCATGGGTTTACCCATGCTTTTTCCTATTTTGTATGTATAAATAGAAGGCTAGGCAATGTAAGAGGAGGAAGTTGCAAGTTGTGATAATTCCTAGAGTTGGATCTATGTGATCAAGAGTTGTAAGTGCTTTGCGCATACTGTGTGAGACTTGCAGAGCTAAGTGCAAGTGGTTGTAACATACCGTGGAAGGCTTTGTGTTGTGACCTAACTCGGGGAAGGATGATCTGGCGAGGTGTGGGCATATCTCCTGTCCTATGAGGAGTGGGTCTTGTGGCTCTGTGCATTGAACAAAGATAATAAATAAGAGAAGAGTTGGTGGACATAGCCCCAGGGTGGGGGTGAACCATGTACATGCTGTGTTGCTCTGCTTTGTGTGATGTGTTGAAGTGTTTATATGTTAATGTGCTTAGTGATTTAATATAGATGAATGATCTGTTGATTCTTAGTGCTTAATAATATGGATGGATGTTAGACCTGACTTATATACATATGATTAGTTCTTGAATCTACTAGATTTGATCTGTTTCATCGTGCTAAGTGCTACTAGATGCTAGATTTTGTTGAATACTATGATGCTCTGTAATTAGGGTTTAACTGAGTTGTAACTGAGACTGAATATTGATGAATGTTAACTATTGAGTGCTCTTTTAAGTGTTAGAATCATAGATCTGTGTCCCAGCTAAGTTTGCAGACATTTAAGTCCCACAACCACCCCTGCCTCTACCTCAGGTGAGACTTCATCTTCTTCACAGGTGTTGCTGAAAGGGCCAGTAGTTAGGGTTTTTTTGGTGCACTGTTGTAGCGTTGAACCCTGGGTATGCCCCTATGCCAACAACCCCCTACATTCTCCAGTACTTAATCAATGAATGGTTTTTGGAATGGATCATGTAAGCATGCGTCATTCAACTTCCTTAAGTCGACGCAGATTATAATCCCTCCAGTCTTTTTGTCTTGCACCACCATAGGGATAATCCATTTGTATTCTTTGACTGGTTCAATAATACCTACGTTGAGATTTCTATCTAGTTAAACCTTAGTGTTCTCCTTATACCTCGGGTTCAACCTATATGGTCTATGTCATATTGGATTAGCTTAAGGTTTTAGTGGAATATTCATCTCCCCTAAGTCGCATGTTGTCCCCTTCATCTCCGAGAATGTAGTGGGAAATAAGTCCTAATATTCTCATAATAAGTCTACAACCTTCTCAATTGTCTCATTGTTTTGATAGTCTCCTATGTGCACAAAATTAGGATTCTCTGTTGTCCCAATGTTGACTTGCTTTGTCTTTATTGGTTGTGTGTGTTATCACCCCATAAATTATGGGAATCAGTTGATGACTTGGATATTATCTGTATCTGGTGATTTGGTTGACAAATGATATTGCATTCTTCAAATAATTTGTGAAAGGAAAAAGAAAAAAGAAAAGGAAAAAGAAAAGAAAAAATAAAGAAAAAGAAAAGAGGGCTAAAAATAATTGAAACAAAGGCCCCATGCAATAATAGCAACTTGGCCATACCTTTCAAGCATGACCAAGTTCTTTTAAATTTTCAATGTTGACAGGTTAGTGAATGCATCTGATCACACTGTCTA
>JZKD02S0139088.1:686252-700546 GCA_000966675.3 Picea glauca | reverse complement strand
GATTCTTAAGTGCTTGTTAATTGGAGCTATTTTCCTTATCTTTTCTTCTGTCCATCACTTAAATTATTAAAGATCCAGTGAGCTTGTTATCTCGCCTTGTGAAAGATCTCTTCAGCGTTTCTGGTTGCGTCTCGGATTTTATCAAATACAGACCCCATAGCCCGATGGATGTGTAATTTGTCTCAACCAACTTTAAAAACTTTTTACAAAAAAACAAAACTCGTGCCTTTACCTAGCCTAATATCTTTCAAACAAAGCTAAATCTTATAGAGAGATCCCTCTCTGAAGCTGGAAGGGCTAGATCCCAGCTTTAAAAGTGGCTGGTTAAGGTTACCTTTGTAGATTCCTTCTTTTTCAACCTCTAGGGAATTTACCGAGTGCTAACAGTGTGTATGTGGTGGATACCATCTGTGGCCCTTTTACTGTGTGTGTGCCTTATGTCTCCGGTACCTTTACATTCCTAGGATCCCTTTCATCATATTCCTCCTCCGTGACATTATAGCATCGCAATAGCTTCTAGACTATTAATTTGGCTTTGTGCACACTGCCTAAGTTTTCTTCTTCCACCCATTCTACCTTCGAGAAGATATTTGTTCGGATGGCCTATAGGGATGCCTGTATGGAGGTAGATTCATATTCAAATGTGAAAATGAATTTGAATCTCTAGAACAATCCTTCTCATGTTGTTGTCTCTCAGTGTGTCTCCAATTCTAAATACCAATTCCTTGGGATTGTATCCAACGTGTGTATGAATTGGTGCGTCCATTCTATTTATGATACTAAGTGCCATAAAGCCCTACATTTTTCCATGTGATCCATCGGGTTACTTTATCCTGTGTATTTATGTGCACTTACTTTTGTTTTAGGTTAAAAGCGTATCTACATGAGTCTACTACATTGTGCCCAGTCCTTAATACTCTTTCTGTGCATGTCCCACCATCTAGCTGGAGTTTATTTTAAGATGAAATCTAGTGATAACATCCTCTTTTGTTCAGGTACCTATAATTCAAATGGTTTTATAAACATAATAATCTCAATTAGTCCATCCTACCTGCGTGGGTCATATAGTTATGTGCCAGTCTAGTGCAAATATTGGTTTATACGGGAACATATTCTAGTTGATACTTCATACATCCTCTGTTGTCAATTCTCTAGACCAACTTCTGAATCTGATGCACATGAACTAAAACTTCTCCAAATGAGAAAACCATCCATTGTTGGCTCAACATAATCCTCCATTCGCACAGTCATATTATATAAAATTTCCATGTCATTTTCTCTTACTGACTCTGTATATCTCTTCCCTTATGACAGGTTTAAGGGTGCAGTAACTTTTAGATCCCTGACCTCGAAGATCATCTCCCTTATTTTCAATTTAATAATTGCTTGGATATCAACCGCCCATTCTAGTCCCATTAAATATGGATATGGTTGAATATCATCTATGATCTCAATGACTTCAAAATATTTCATGCTGCACACCCCATCTATGTTTATAGGTACCCTCGTTAGTCTCCCTATCAGGACTATCTTATGTTGATTCACGAGCCTTAATTGAATACGAGACCATATCAATTCAGGTTCACCCATCATCTCCCATGTATGTTTAGGTAGTACATTCACATCCAATCCTAATTCTAGGATAACATTATCCACATCGTATTCCCCAATCTGTTCATTAAACTTGAATTCCCCATTGGTTCTCTTCCTGTGTAGTACCTGGTTTACCATTCACTGTGTGATATGGGCATCCCTTTATTTTGTGCAATGATCAATCATGTTTTATAATATACTAAGCACATTTCTATCTCTCATTGGTTCTACACAATTTTTTAAGAATTCAGTTAGTGTACTTACTTGCATACTTGACTTTTCAGGTACCTCTGGGTCTTCTAGATGAGGTAGCAATGATGTGGAAACTTCCCCATGTGGTTCAAGTATTTACTTTCATGCAATCTGATACGTCTCTTTTTCATGTTGTGGGTTGAATGCTGGCATAGGCCCTGCTGACTTCCTTACCCACTACTCCATTTGATTTCCTTGAGTTTCCATATCAGTTCTTGTGTGAACTTCTCCACATCTAACGACTGTGATTTTTGATCCTTCACTTCATTTTTCCACTGATATCATTTTCACATTTTGATTCTGATGCGGATTCTGATTTGGGTTACCTCTAGCTTTCCATTTTTCAACTAGTTAGGGACATTCCTCTATTGCATCATCTAGTGCTTTGCAATATGTTCACGTGATACATGGGTTCTAGCAATATCGGGTCAAATGTCCTGGTTGATTACAGTTATAACAAATAATTGGTCCTGATCCTCCTCAACCAAAATTCCCTCTACCTCGGCCTCTGCCAAAATTTACCTTGTTCCCCTGATTGGAACCTATCTTATTTTTATAATGCACACCACTCCCATTCACACCGGTATTATCTTCTTATATCCTGTGTATATCCGATGTGCGCTCCCTTAATAGGTCAAACGCACGATGGTCCTTTTCTTCATGTCCTAATGACTTTCAAAAATTACAAAACAAGTTCTTTGGAGGACTCTGATATTTCTAGAGTAATGAACACTCATTGCGATGATGTCCCCATTTCTTACAGATCTCATGGTATTCTCCCTTGGGTAGTGGATTCAGTGCTCCTACTGCCAAGTATTGCGTGAATGCTAAGCATCCGTCCTTGTGGTGGCCCTCCGTATTGCACTTGGTACACCAAATTTGTTCTTGTTTTTTCCTTCCCTTGGTAATCTCAGCCAGTTGAATTATTAATTTGGCTAACTACGTCTGAAGTTGCATCATTCCCCCAGTGTCTCATGTCGACGACGACTCTAATTTCATCATGATTTCCAGTGCCTCGGGATGTGACACAACCTTCTGTTGAATTAGTGGTCTACGAATGTGGGCTAGTAATCCTGCAATGAACCACTCTTGATGATGCTGATCTAGAATATGGAAAGTCAGTCTCCCTATGACATCCTTAAAGTCCTTATCATAATCCCATACTGACTCTGTTTGCACCTGTTTGATCTCCTTCAATTTGGTAATATACTGCGATTCTAACTTCATCTTTTTGAACTCCTTTAATAACGCTTTATTTATTTATGCCAAAGTCCTAGCCTTCCCGGTAGATGTAATACCCTGTAACTTCATATACCATACTAGCACGTGGGCCCTAAACGTTGTCTCTAATTGGACAATCTTCACTTCTTCATCTGGTATGTTTTTAGCTGCCCAATCTGTCTCACAAAAAACAAGTGTTGTTCCAGGTCCTTTGACCCTACTCCCTTGAATTCATGAATTCTAAGAGTATTATCTATCCCCGCCATGTTGGTCTGTGTATTCCGTCCTCTTGGTGATGTTGGTACACTCTGATTTTGATTTTTCACACTACTCCCACTATTTCGACTGGTATTGTTCTTTCCTCCTTGGCTAACTATGATGGATTTCAACAAGTATTCAAATGTTATTTTTGATTGTGGTGACACACATGGGGTCGTGGATTCAACATAGGATATTTTCTGAGTAGGACTTATTGTCTCTTATATTACTGGACTACACTAGCACCCCTCTTCTCTGCCTCCTTAATATGGTATCTCTACAATTCGGACTTGTTCACAAGGTTCCCATACTTCTGGCTCACTATGCATCTCTTCTCTCCCAACCCGATTATTTTTCCTTGTATACCTCCTTCCTTCGTGAAACTCTCCAAATTCATAGTCTTTATCTAGTGTACTACCTTCTTGCATCCTTAGTCCCTTCCTCTTTCATTGCTTCCTTCCTTTTCTTAGGAGATCCTTCTATTATCCTCCAACTAAACTATATTGTCCAGAAAGATCATTTAGCTTTTAGACTTCATTATCATCACATGCTTTTCACATAATATCATCTTTATCCACATATTCAATGACTTCAAGAACCTCCCACACGGGCCTTTGAAAAAATTTCTTTCTACAACACTGTATGACTGAATGTAATGTAAGACAAATTCTGTAACATAACCCCCTAATATACTATCCAACCAAAAATCAACTACTCGAGTAGTTGGGCTACTTACCAAATTTAGTTTCCTTACCAATTCCAGAGTCCAATTCTTCGGTGTTGCAACACCAAAACTTCATGTCTTCTCTACTAACCTTTCTAGCCACTCGGTCAGAATTTATAGGAATTCGCTAAAGAAAAATTCATGTTGATCGGTGAACACATACTTTTGCATCCATTTCTCATCACTCATATGAGGGTTCCTGTTCTCTTGTCATGCAAAGTCACATTATTTTTTTTCCAACCAGTCTATGATTTATTTCTTAGTCGGTCTCCAAAACATTCCCTCAGTCACAAATTCTCGGTCCCAAAAACAAAACCATTTGTTGGTTGCTTCTTGTCTATGCAGGGGTTATCATACCCAAGGTTCGGTCTGATCGTGACCAAAAAAAACCTCAAGACAGCGACCCTTTTGGCATCACACGCTTGTGCAGATGAAGTTTCACCTAAGGTATCTATTGGGGCTACAAGAACCAGGTTTCTGCAACAACAAGGGAAAGAGAGGTTGATGCATGAATCATTCTTCCTGATCTTGTTCTTGATTATTTCCTAAACTATCACATCCATACATGAACATTACAACATAACAAATCGATAGATTGAATTCATTATGAAAAGTATATCATCATTCATGAACAAATAAAGATAAGTAAGAACACAAGACACAATATCCTCTCTAAACTCCTTTATTCATCTTCTTTCTTACTAATTGACTATTACATTCAATATTTTTCCATAACCTCAAGTCTCTTCTATGCGCATACTCTCTCACTCACATCCACATATATCTATGTATCTTTATGTCTCTCTCTCTCTCTATATATATATGTATGTGGATCTCTATATCCCAATATTGTTACATATTTATACCCCAAAATCTAGGGTTTCAAGTTATATTCTTATCTTTCCCAAAATAACCCATTACAATGCATGGAATAGCCATATTTAGTTAACTGGCTATTTGCCTTCTTCTACTTCTTGTTCTTTATATAGATTTTATGTTGTCCTTCTATTTCTAGAAAGTCACACTATCGTCATTTGCACTTCCTTTTATCGCTCGCTTGCTTTATCCTTTTGTCTTTGCATTATCTTCGTCCTTCATGTCCTTTTGTGCCCTTTCTATATTTTACGTGAATCCTTCCTTCTACGTGATTCCTTCCTTCCGCGTGATTCCTTCCTTCTGTGCACTTCCTTTCTTCTGCATGAATCCTTCCTTCTACGCACTTCTTTTATACTTAGGCTTTTATATGCAAAGACTGCCTGTCCAACAAAAGGCATATTGAAAAAAGAAAAAAAATATTGAATTTTTTATAGTTTATGCATTCCATATCACTAGCTTAATTAATCCAAAACCAAGTCTAAAGTATAGACATAGGATGATAAATGACACATAATGCATGACAAATTAGTGGGATAAGTGTTATTAAATGTGAGTGCATTCTTTTGAAATTCACATTTGCTAGACATGATAAGTTCCTATTTGAACTGTGAATTTCACATCACAAATTTTTCTTGTGCATTCTAATGGTTCATAACACATGCAAATTCTAGTGATACATAATGTATATGTGTTATTCTTCACATTAAAATTTTGTTTCTCTACATCTAATGCAAAATCAAATGCACCCATTGCACAATCTACATCCAATGTAAAATAAAAAAAAACATTAATATTGTTCTTACACCCAATGCACTATCAAAACTCATTAATCTTTGTCTTTCTCTTGACGCATAGAACAAATGTAGAAATATAGGGTTGGGTCAAACCATAAGTAGAATTGTTGCTCATGATTTCTAAGGTCTTGAGTGAACACATTAGTGTGCATAATGTAGGGATATCTATAGATGTTTCCCATAAATTCAAAATCTAAATTTCATTTTGTTTAGGACTGTTGTCGCAAGAGTTGACTCTAGGTTGTGAAAGAGCCAAGCCTTAGCACATTTTTAAAAGAAATAAATCTGGTTGATTGATCAGTCATAGGAAGCTTCTAGAACCAGGTCCAAAATAGTCATTTCACTCATTTATAGATCAGAAACAAAAGGCATGACCTCGTTTGTCTAATTCATTTTAAAAAATCATGAGGATGGATAGAAGATAGGAATGAACAAAACTGAAAGAAAAAGCCAAGCATCTGGTCTTCCTTTCAATAGAAGAAATAACACTGGAACTTCAAATATCTGAATGCAGGTCTTGTCTCACTTACAGAAAGACAGAGGAAAGGCTGCTCACAAATAAAACTTGTAAATGAGGAAAAACGATTAAAGCGCAGGTCTTATTTTACTCACGGAAAAACAGAGGAAAAACTGTACATTAAAGGATGCTTCAAAATAGCTACAGCAGAGGTTGTACTGAATTGTAACCATTACAAGCTGAAATAACGAACATAAGGCAGAAAAATTAGTGATGAAAACTTCAGAAACGATAATACTGGAAGAAAACGGAATCAGACAGTGACAAAGTATGGAATCTCTTGAACTCTGTTCTATATTTGATGAAAAAAATGCATTACAAACCCATCCTTTGAAAGGCTCCCGGGCTCCATCGGGCAAAGAAAGGGAGAAGCAACGTTTCTAGGTCTATGTGTAGAAGCAGAAGGCCAATGAAAGATTATTGAGAAATGGATCGCACATCAGTAGCAATGGTTGCTTGTTTGAACCGCGACATCTTTAGTACTTGGTGTCAGGAAGCTATTCGAAGGCTCTGCACCATCATGGTCGGGCGGCAGTGAGTGCAGTGAACGTTCAAAATGCATTCTGTTGTCAATCTTCTGGCCGCCTCTGCCATTCTTTGGACCGTTACTAATCAATTTGGCAGGTGGGGTATTGATGATTCCTTTGATGCCGGCCTGCTCTTCGAAACACTTCTGTCAATTCTTTAAACGATATGGGTCTTACAGGTCCATGGTTTCCACCGGCAAAGCAAGGCGAGCACAGGCCTCCGCAAAGCAGATTGACCACCGAGCATGCCTATTGCTAGACCCGTTTCCCCACAACACTTATGAGTAGCATCCTGACTACCGAACCAACTTGAAAAACTGAGCATTTTTTTACGTTTCCAAATTGCTTGTCAGGGTGCCCTTGGAAACGTGGATTATTTCTGTGCTCCATCAGATACACTGCCAGTCCACCGACAATGAAGAAAACCGCATCTGTTAGTAACCATAACTCAGAGATGAAAGGCTTCATAAAATCCGACCCAAGACTAATGATATCTTGATCTTTGAGTGGGACAAGTTATTAATCTCAATTCACTGAATAAGATTATCATAGCTCGGCGCTGCATCAACCCCATTAGAAAACATGATGTAAACAACGGGATAATTGAGTGTTTTAATGGCCGCTTCAACACTTTCACGCAGAATCCCATGATGTTCGTTTCATCCTTTCCAACAGAAACTAATTCAATGAAGTATCTCTTCCAAGGCATGCTGACTCTCGATATCCTGGAGAAGAAATGGCGTGGTTTGGTTTCGAAGTGAATGTATACTCTAGAGCAGAATAATTTCACACCAAAGTAATGAGTTGATTAGGGTCTCCTCCTCCTTCACCATCTAGCGCTAAATAAAATGCTCTCGATTCAGACGTATTCGACGTCTCGATCTCTTCAAGATACCTAACAATCGAATTTCCACCAGCATCAACTCTTGATTCTAAAACCAAGAGGCTTGAATCATCCTGCATACATTTCATCTTCGAGCCTCCTCAATTCGATACCAGAGATAAATGGACCATGAGTCTCATAAATTCTGACCAAACAAATGTACTTTGCTCAAACAACATATCCTCTACATCCCTGTAATTAGAACCAGTCACCCATGTTATATTGTTCTGGTCTGTGGCATTTATTTGTTTCCATTTCGATTGTTGAAAAAGTATTCATTAGTTCGTTATGTCCTGAGCGCGAGACAAAGAAAATGTATTTATTGTCACATGGCAAGTTACGATAGTTGTTTTGATAAAAGATATGACATATTCTAGGATATATTTATTGGTCTTTTAGGAAATGGAAGCTCCAGATCTTGTAGGACTCTCAGAACCAACAACAGAACAACTGGAAGCGTTGATGGGCTCTCACAATAATTTTTCTTATGAATCCCTCACGTCCGACAATATATGTTGGGTGTGTCCCACTAAAGGCTAAGAAAGGCGCAGTCTTCTGGTCTGATGCTCCTTGGAGTCCTTGTCATAACAAACCCTTATAATTTTACTTGGAATCCATTCAAATTGTTCACTGGGTGCAATAATGCCTTCAGTGCGCTTCATACCAACTTCTGAAGGGTATCCTTTCTTACGGAAAGCTTCTTGTCACGTAATCGCTCTGCAACAAGCTTAATAACTTTAGAAGGTATGCATCTAGGGTTGGAATTTGCCAGATCACATATGCCATTCAACACTTTATCATCAAAGTCTAGAAGTCGACCTTTAAGCCCAGATAGAATTTCAGATGCTTCAGTTCGAAAAGGGTTTGCCAAAAAACACTCCTTTGCACCCTCCGCAGCAGCCAGCCTTACTTCAACAGTCTTGTCAGATAATCTCTTCAAGAACTCAGCGAATAGTTGATGATATTCATGTGCAACATGCTGCCCAAGTAATGCAAACAACCTGCCTTCAACCGAACATACACCTGGTCTGTCAGTAATTCTTGGGTTAAATTCGGAATTACGGCCAAGAGCATCTGAGGAGCACATTGATAAATTTCAAAAATAATCTTATGATAATCTTCTTGCAGATCACTTCTAGCAGTCTTGTCCTCAACATAACTGAAGTTAAAAATCGTTGATCAAAGGGCTCCAGTTTTTCAGTATAGTGTTGAACCACAGATATGGCAAGCTTACGTGCAACAGGAGATACATTCCTACTATCTTTCAAAAGGTTGTGAAGAATCACATCCAATAGTGTTTGTGAGATATCGCCCCTTTCTTCCAAAATCAATTCCATTATGGCTGTCATATTCTGTAAAACTCTTGACGGGTGATCTTCTCTCACCACAGCCAATAAAACCTGGAACATTTCCAAAACTAGATCTTCACAATCTATGTCCAACCTGATGACGCAACACCTCATTTTTCAATTCTTCAAAAGTACTGACAACAAGTACTGACAACAATTCTTCAAAAGTACTGACAACAAGTTTGAAAATTTTCTTCAACACATCATCACTGTAAGGTGGATCAGGTGCCAATACTTGCATCAGTTCACTGAAGCATGCAGACACAAAAAGTCTCACATCTTTGTTCTTATGTCGAAGAAATGTAGCCTGAACAAGAACGTCATTTATAGGTCCAAGTACAGATCTAAGAGTTGGAGACCGGTTCACCTCAGACAGAGAGCTCGCTGCTTGCTTGGGCAGCACAGTCAATTTCGATATCTGTTACAACAGGGACCATCAGGATAGTTGTAGTGGGGGCATTTGCAGAAACAACATGTTAGAATACCATAAGAGAGCATAAGATATAGCTATATATTTATGTCTTTTAGAATGAATAAAGGTAAAAATATAGGGTTAAGGTTAGATTTAATTAATAATATATACATATTAGTCAATCATCATTCACATGGATTTTCCAAGTACCAACTTGATTTGTGTATCACTATAAATATGACTTGAACTAGCACATAGGAACTCATGGGGATATATTTGGCCTCCAAGTGGGGATTTTGGCACCATTTTTTTTTTATCCCTAGGTATGTTTCTCAAGGCCCTATACATCATTGAAGGAGGAAACTCAAACCTTAGGCTCTAAACAAGGCTTGTTGGCATCCAAGGATAATAATAATGCTTGAAATCGCCACATATGACCTCTTAAGGGTATTCTAGTCACATAGGAACAATATCAATTCTCTAGATCCCCTTGCATGGTCCATGATCCTTACTAGGAACCTTTAGGACCTGATTCCCTAGCTCCCACTCCTAAAAAAACTCACTCATGGTACACCAATCACTAAAGTTATTACCATATACCATTCATATCTAAACATTTCCCTATATAAGGAATTTGTGGTGGTTTAGGACCTCATGTGTACCCTGTGAGATATAAAATGAATTTTCAGGTCCTAAGTCCTTTTTTTGTCATTGAAAAATCTCGATAAGACATGAAACCCATCCATTCTACACTAAATGTCAAAATCATCTCCATATACTACTTATAGGGAAATAATCCCCTCTACAATGCATTGAGGGTAGTCTAAGGCCATGTGCATGAGTTAGAGGAAACTCTTAAGGACTATGTCTCTAGGTTTTCGTCCTAAAACATGGCCTAGGATGCACAACCCATCCTTGCAACACAAATTGTCAACCTCCTAACCATATCCTGATTGTAGGCCAAAGGTTGCATCTTCACATAGACTTGATGGAGGTTTGGGGCCATATGTATGGCTTATGAATTGTAGATGAAACTATTAGGGCCTATGTCCCTAATTCATCTATATAAATGATGTCCTATGGAATAATTCCTAAGACCTCTTATGATCTAAGTCTCTAATGTTCATTCTTAAAGCATGAGATAACCTATGTGACCCATCACTATCATGCCAAACATCAAAATTGTTCTCATCTTGAACTTGTAGGATAACAATCCCTTTATATGCCATTTTTGTTGGTTCTCAAACCTATGCATGTTCCATGATCCCTATAAGTAATTATTCAATCCCAATTTCATAGTTTTTCATCGCCAAACTGTACACATAGAGCTAAGACCCATATAGATATGAGACCCATGCATGATTCACCAATGGCCAAAATAATTTTCATATCTCAATTACAAGCCAAATATTCTACCTATAGATCCTTTGTGATGATCTAGGACTATGTGAATGGCATGTGAACCCTAAAAGTAAAATTTAGGACTAACTCATCATGTTTTATCCTTAACCATGCTTTAAGCAATGAGAAACATCAATACAAAGTCAAAATGGCCAAAACATGTTCACCAAGTATCTAAATATCATTTTTCTCACATTTTTCAAAGTCAAAGAGAGAGTAGGAAAGTGTAATATGCCCTACTTGTTGAAGAAACTCATCTAAGACACCTATACCATATTTTATGTTGTTAACACTATACAATGTTGATATCGCACTAAAGAAATAATAGGTCCAAGGGAGTCAAGACACTCTTTGAACAACACATTGGGTATCTGGTCATTGTCCAAGGGTAAATAAATAGTAGGCCTTTTTCAGTAAGACATGCCTACAATTATCCCAACACCACCATATTTATCGCCACCGAATTATTCACCACCATTATCGTTGATTTAATCATAGCCATATTGAGTTTGGTATACATTGAGATAGTTAAAATTTTGAACCTACTATGGATTTACACCACACCAAAATATCATTTCAATAACACATCAAATACATCTAGCAATTATTTCAATATTTTTCTTAAATTATTTTAGTGAATGATTCTTTTGGTTCATAAGTACCAACTACAACAACCATTCATCTTAAATGTAATTATGTTGGTGATCATTGTTGCTAATTTTTTTTTTCATGGTTATCTAAATAACTTATGGGGAATTTCAATTTGATAGATGCCATTTCAAGTTATTAAGAATGCATGCACATTTCTATGTGCCAAGAACATGCACACATTATGAAAGAGATTTTTCTTATGTTCTTCATATCATATGCACATTTTTTACTCTTGTGTAATAAAAAAAAATATCCCCATATCACTTTTGTCTAAAAACCTATTAAAAAACACACAGTAGTAGTGAATCGTCGATAATTTTTCTGATGCAAAGAATTCTACATCATTTAATTCAATTCAAGAATCATTTTTAAAAATTATAAACATTGATCCTTGTGATAATGGAAACTTTGTGTTATCGAGCTATACATGGAAAATTAGAGGCATTCAATGGGCACTGCTTCAATTATTATCAAAACCAGTGCCATGGTTCTTCCTACCAAGTTATGATAAGAAAATTACATGCATTCAATAGATGGGGGCCCATTTTCTACATTAATGGATGAAAAAAAACCTCATAGACTAGCTCAACAAATGAAGCATAAGTGCTCATTAGGGGCCATTTCAATTCCAACATCAAGTCAACCTTCTATGAATATGTCATCGTTTAACTATCAACTAGATGAGGCAACACAATTATGTTTGTACTGCACTAATAATCAGATGTTGAAATTGGAGAGGCAATGGTTGTAGAACCTTTTGGCGAAGAAATTATTAGGGTCCAACCTCTTGTTGAATATGTATATGTTCTTGTAACCTCCCACAGTCATGTCCATTTACAACCATTTTTTAACCAGAAATGGAATGAAGGGGTATAAACTCATGTTGAATCACCACAACCTCATGGTGATATATTCCATACTATAGATGGAACTTCCATACATTCACTATCCCAAGTGAACTAAAGAACTCTTAAATGTATCCATATGGATGAAAGTCTCAATATTTCCTTTGAATGTAAGTTATTTCTTATTTGACTGAAGGAAATTTAATTAAAAATTGCATTCCATCAAAATGTGATATTGGAGATAAATGTTTCTTTTTTTTCTTTGTTAAAG
The DNA here is from genome assembly GCA_000966675.3 of Picea glauca. NCBI lineage: Eukaryota > Viridiplantae > Streptophyta > Pinopsida > Pinales > Pinaceae > Picea > Picea glauca. The sequence continues at coordinate 687,972 of JZKD02S0139088.1, read as the reverse complement.
TCTAGGTGTTTCATTGTTATTAGAAAATAGTTAATCATAAAGATGATAATTATTTAGAATCACATAGTCATATTGTTAGAATCCTAGTAGATGTTTTTGGAATAATTGTGATGTTTTTGGACTTAGCACTTAACGAATTTTCTCCTTCTCCCTATCGAATGACTATGAGGGATTCAAAATTATCCCAAACATATCTCACCTATTCGACCCTAAAACAAAGGGATTTTTTCTCTTCTTGAGTTCCCCCCTGGGAACTTACACTCATTATTCCTGATCTTCGTCACTTGAATGACTTGAACTCTGTTGCACACTTTGCACTTTTCTCCTGATATTAGACCCTTAAAACTATATGGGTTGACACACTCTTTGCGCTAACTTTGATGAGATTTATCAACACTTAATGGAGTGTTATCTCTATGCACTCCTTGCACTGATCTCCCCTTGAGCCTTTACACTGCTCTGAGTGTAGGCACACTCCTTACGCTTTCTCTGTGCAAACCTACACTATCTCTCCTAAGATTTTAAACATGTATATTGTTCGGCCTCCACACTCCTTTGCACCGTGATTCTCATAAAAGAAACAATTGAAACTTATAACAGTATTAAGAACTCATTCAACAAAACATTTGGATAAACATTCATACACAGAGATAACAACACAACATCTATTAAGTTTTAGAAAAATGAACAAGTTCAGAGTCTCATAACTTTGAAAGCAATTCTCTTCTGCTATATTTCTTCCACAACAATTAACAAAAGTTTCAACAACCTTCAACAACCTCCTTTGGGCTTATATTACATTGATTTATACATGAAGAGGATTTTCAAGCCCTCCCTCCAGACTATTCTAGTGCTTTCATATTATAATTAAAAGCATCCCACCACTAAGCTTATTACAGTAAATGAACATTTACAATCTTAGATATGAGTTGGCGCTCAAAATATGTACAGTCCTATAGGCATTAAAGACAATGACAACTTCCTGGAGAATATACAATGGCTATATCCTAAAGATCTCATGGGATACTTAATTACAAAGGCCTAAAAATTAAATTTACGTGCCCTCCTTGAGACCCAAACCAGTTAAAGTGAGTTGTGCTAGATGTTGAGTCATCTTCCACCAAGCCTCATTAAATTATGATGATGATGCTCCTGCATCATACTCCCCTGGAAAAAATATTCATGGGCTCTTGTCCATGACCTAGTCCACTTCCTATCCATGCTTCTGGATGTCTTCTTTAGTTATCCAACTGACATCTTCTACTGGATGATTTTGTTGGATTACTGAGAGGGGGGGTGAATAAATAGTGAACAGTTATACCAATTATTAATCCTTTAAACCACAAAGTATATTATTTTACTTATTCAACCATGTTCATTTGTTCATCATCAATATCTTACTGTATCATAAGCATTAAAATTCATCAGTGCATAATAAAAAATAAAAAACACATACACACAATGCAAAGTACACCAATATTTACGTGGAAATCCAATGTGGGAGAAAACCAAAGAATGCTTTTCTTATATGTCAAGAATTACATTCTAGGAAGCACCAACTTCCAATTCTCCAACTACAATTGGAAGGAGGCTCTGACCCCCTAGTTTCTGTTGGATTACTGAGAGGGGGGGTGAATCAGTAATAACGTAATTTTAATCCTTTTTCTTCAAATGTTATATCAATGTAGAATTATTATCCAATAATGAGCAGTAATAAATA
>JZKD02S0139088.1:658479-669524 GCA_000966675.3 Picea glauca | reverse complement strand
TGAATGTAATTCTTCAAGACATATAAGAAAAAGCATTCCGTGGTTTTCTCCCGATTTGGGTTTCCATGTAAAACACTAGTGTACTGTGCATGTGTGTGATTGTTTATTTATTACTTCTCATTATTGGATAACAATTCTACATTGATATAACATTTGAAGAAAAAGGATTATAATTACGTTATTACTGATTCTCCCCCCCTCTCAGTAATCCAACAATATCTTTTTCAGCTTCTGTTTATTATATTTCCCTCTTGGGAATCTTTCCTTCCTCAAATGTGCCAAGAATTTGTCTCCAACTTAAAAATTCACCTCTTTTCTTCTTTGATCTATTATGTTCTTGTATCTCTAGCTGTGATCATATAGTTTTCCTTTGATTTGTTCATGCAATTTTTTCATTTCTACAACAATGTCCTCTGCTCCTGCACTCTGAAATTCAGCTTGTCCCAAATCTCTCAATTCTGAAATTCCTCTGGGATGCATTCCATATACTATTTTGAATGGCCTCTTACCAACACTCCTATTTGGTGAATCATTATATGAAAACTCTGTTTGAGGAAGAATTTGATCCCACTGACTATTATGTTCAGTTACTAAACACCTTAGCAGATTCCCTAAGCTCTTATTCACCATCTTAGTCTGTCCATCCATATGAGGGTGATATGCTGAACTAAAAGACAATTTTTCCCTAGCTTCTTCCACAAAGTCCTCTAAAAGTGTCCCACAAATTTGGTGTCCATGTGTGAGACTATACTCCTGGGTAACCCATGCAATGTCACAATCTCCTTGAAAAACATATTTCTTATGTGAGTAGAATCACTTGTTTTATGACATGGTATTAAATGTGTCATCTTTGAAAACCTGTCAAATACCACAAAGATCAAATCATTTCTCCTCTGGGTTCTTGGAAATCCCAGAACAAAATCCATACTTATAGAATCCCAAGTCTTGTTTGGAATAGGAAATGGTTGATACAACCATGTGTTATGTTTCTTCCCTTTAGCATACTAGAAAATTATACATTTTTCCACAAAATTCTTCACATCAGACCTCATGGCTGACTAATAGTATGAAGAACTTAACTGTGCATATGTTTTTTCATGGCCAAAATTTCCATCCAATTCTCCACTATGCTTTTCCTTCAAAAAATTGTCCCTCGTTGAGCATTTTGGAATGCACAACTGGCTTCCCTTGAACAACAATCCTTCTTGGATTATGTACTCCATCCATTTACTTTTATCCCTTAACAAAGGGTTTTTACAAGCTTCATAAGTTTCTTTGAAATTTGGGTCTTCCTGGTACATCTCCTTGAGGTTTTCAAATCCCAAAGTCTCCACTTGGAATTCCTGCAAGATTAAAAATATCCTTATCAAAGCATCTGCAAATTTGTTATCACTCCCACTAATATTCTTAATAAAAAAAGTAAAATTCTACATGAATTCTACCCATTTGGCATGACTCTGATTCAACTTATCTTGTCTGGTTATGAACTGCAAAGCAATATTGTCAGTATATAAAATAAAATCTTTTGGTATAAGATAATCTCTCCACTTTTTCAAAGCCTGAATTATATCATAAAATTCTCTGCCATATGTTGAATACTTCTTCTTAGCATCATTCAACTTCTCACTAAAATAAGCAACATGCTTATCATCCTGACTTAAAATTGCATCGATGGCCTCTCCACTTGCATCACATTTGACTTGGAAAGTATTCCTAAAGTTTGGCGGAATTAAGATGGGTTGCTCTATTATCTTTTCTTTTAACAATAAAAATCCTTTCTCGGCTTCTTTTGTCCAGTCAAAAGATCCATGCTCCTTCTTTATAGTATCCAGTATGGGTGTGAAAATACTGCTAAAATTCCTGATGAATTTTCTATAAAATTTTGCTAATCCATGAAAAATTCTTACTTCAAATACACTTCTTGGAGAAGGGAACTCTCTCATATCCCTCACCTTCCCTAGATCCATCTTCAATTCATTTGAATATATTGCAAATCCTAAATACACAAGTTTTGTCTTCATAAAAGAACACTTCTTCAAATTCACTAACAACTTTTCCTACTGCAATCTCCTCAACACCATCCTCAAGTGTCTTAAATTCTCCTCCTTAGTCTTACTGTAAACTAGGATATCATCTAAATAAACAATCACATTTTTCCTAATAAATTATTTGAGCACTTCATTCATTAACCTCATGAATGTACTTGGAGCATTGGTTAAACCAAATGGCATAACAAGCCACCCATACAACCCTTCATTTGTTTTGAATGATGTCTTCCATTCATCCCCCTCTCTCATCATTATCCGATGATAACCACTTTTCAATTATATCTTGGAAAAATAACTATCTCCACTCAAAAAATCCATTAAATCATCCATTTTGGGTAAAGGAAATATCTACTTGATGGTTATCTTGTTGATAGCTCTATAATATGTGCACATTCTCCAACCTCCATATTTATTTTGACTTGTTGGCCCTTGACCAAGTTTTTGGATAACCTTGGTCATTTTGACCTATTTTGGGACTTCGACAGCTAGTCGAAGAAGGAGCGCCAAGTGAAGCAGAGATCAAAAGATCTTGGTCCACTTTTGGGCCCCTTTTAGGGTTTTGGGTTAATGTAATGAGAAAGGGATGTCAGCCCGTGGGTTTACCTACGCTTAGGCCCACTTTTGTAATGTATAAATAGATACTTAGGCAATGTAAGGATGGCCTATTGATTAGTACTAGTAGTTAGATCTGTGTGTTCGGATGTGGATTGTAAATGCTATGTGCATGATTGTAAGAGGCTTGCAGAGCTAAGTGCAAGTTTTTGTAAGAGGTTGTAGAAGGCTTTGTGTTGAAGTGCAAGGAAGAAGGATCTAGCGAGCTGTGAAAATCTTCTATCTTGTGCGAAGTAAGGGTTTTGAGTGGCTTTGTGTTGTAACTAATTGAAGACACTAATAAAGAAGAAGAGTTGGTGGACATATCCCCAGGGTGGGGGTGAACCACGTAAATCTGTGTGTGATGCTTTGTGCTTCGGCTTGATGTGTTTATTTCTTCTTCTGCTAAGTGCCTTGATATATTTAGATAGATCTATTAATGCTTTGTTCTTCCTAGATGTATGTCAATAGTGGGATCTGAAATGTATGAGAATGCTTAATGTTGAACAATTAGACCTGATCTATTTTACTATGGCTAATTGTTGAGATACCTTTGAACACTGCGATGCTCTGTGCTATATGTGAAGCATAATAAGAGTTGAACATCAATGACTGACCAATTCTAAGTGCTTTGTATGTGATATAATCATAGATCTGTGTCCTAGCTAAGGTTGCAGACACTTGAGTCTTGCAACCACCCCTGCCTCTACCTCGATTGAGAGTTCATCTGCTTCGCAAGTGTTGCCGAAAGGGATGGTAGTTAGGGCTTTGTTGGTGTGTTGTTGTAGCATTGAACCCCGGGTCTGCCCCTATGCCAACATGACTCAACATAGTTGGTACTACACACAAGCTTAGACTTTCTCTTATTAGTCCTTTGTCCAACAACTCTTGGACCTGCTCCTTGATCTCTTCATTCTCTTGAGGGGTAAACTTATATATTTGTTTCTTCGAAAAAATTGCTCCTAGAATAAATTCAGTATGATGAATAATACTCCTTATGGGTGGTAAAGTATGAGGCAACTCATCCACCACAATGTCAACAAACTCATCCAATAATTCCTGAATTTCCATAGGTAAATCATTCATAGAATTATTTGTAAGGATGACTCTCGGCTTACCTATAACAACAAAATACAATTCATGATCTTTCTTAACTTCCTTCAAGAGCTCCTTCCCACTCATGAGAAGTATACTCAGACTAGCCTCCTCTTTGAATCACTTTTCCTCAAGTGGCAACAACATATGTTTACACCAATTTTTCTCAAGGGTATAAGTATTCTTCCTCCCATAATGTATGTTGGATATAGTGTCATTGATGTCAACATTCAATATCATTGATGTGATGATAAGTTGGTATGATGAATTGTCATTGATATCAACAATATTTTGTTAGCATATAATGGTCGATGTCAAACAATTGGATGATATGCAGAGATTAAATCTCAAGAGAGTTAGGAAATGAAAATAAAAGTTACAGTATCATGATATACAGAGATTAAAAGCTCAAGAGGGTGAGTGAATGAAGATCAAATCTCAGAAAAGATGGCACGATGAATCTTAGAAGAACGGTTGGAGGACTAGTCAACGATCAGATCAGATCAAGACCGTTGATATGCACACATAACTTGGGTGATGAATTAAATCACTTGCAAGTTGTGGTTCTGAAATCCACATCGACTGTCGATGGTCACTCGCCAAATAGATCTACGTTTTGTGACAAAATAAAGAAAGGGTAAATTGCAAAAACCCATAAAATGCTTTTATCCTAAGTTCGATGGTGACATGACATTTTTGGAGTTTTGTGTTAAAGGGCGCGCTAATCTCAGCAGTTGATAATCGGGTGCTTAGATCTATGGTCAACAGGGAATATCATACCCCCTGACCTTTCTACCTTTAACGGTGGGGGGTTCCGATTTGGTGGTTTTTCCCGTGAGAGGCCCTCATAACGTGTCGCCTTCCTATTAAATCAGACACCCCTCACTCCTTACCACTTACCTCCTACCCCCCCTTCCGAGTAAACCACCAAACCACTCATCCATACTACCTCTGCGCTCTACCGCCACACTCCATTACCCTGCCTACATGTCACACTCCACTACACTACCTACATGTCATACTCACACGAATCATGAAGTCGTAAAGTAAATGGTGGCCATCCATCTCAATGGTTGATTAAGTCCTAGCTGTCGGATTAAGAAGTGAAAGGAATGGTGCAAGGATAAAATATGACCATTGATTTCCACGAAATAAACCATCCGATCTGATTTGAAAATCTAAAAAGTTGAAATCCTGAAGTTCTCGATGTCTCAACTATCATCCATCTCATCATGAGATTAAATCATGACCGTTGAATTGATAAGTGCTCAAACACTCATTTGGCCTAGTGTTTGGTCACTTCCATTGGTCATATATTATAAAGATATTTAAAAGGCATAATATAATATGTCGCTAAAGTTGATAAAGCTCGTGGTTTTGTATCACTCGGTCACATGTAATGGTTTGAAGGAAGTGCCCCTGCAGAACTCGGTTTCTGTAAATAAATTGTTAAGATTCAGGATCGAGTTAAAAGGATGAAATTGATCCATAACTGTGATCAATTTCTGGAAATCCTTCATGGTAAAAATAATAAAACAATGATTAGGGTTAAGTTAAACAAAGAGGTACGATGGTCCGAACAAAGGGACACAATGTATCACTCTCACACCGTTTTGAAGATTATATAAACGAGGAATAATGTTGAGAAGGTGATGTCTCTGCAGTCTGAATGAAAAGATATATTAATCAGAGAAGCAGAGAAAGATGCAGTAAATACTTGATATAGAAGTTTCCCCAGATTCAGAAAATAAGGGTGGTTGGGTGGTGCAAGGGTAGGTTGGTGCTTGCAGAGGGAGTTGGTGCGTCCTTGTCAGTTGTAGCTGACTAAGCAGGGGGTCATAGCCTCCTACCAGTTGGTGCTAGTGAATAAGGGTGTGGGTGCATCCTAATAAGTTGGTGCCGATCGAAAAAGAAGAATATATTCCTTCTATGTAACATGTAAAACAAAATTTTGTTGATAGAAAAGAGTTTGTGGTTTTCCCATTTGGGTTCCACGATAAAATATTGTGTTAAAATTTGGTTTACATTAACAAAAGAAAAAAAATATATAATAATTGTGTCACTGATTCACCCCCCCCTCCCCTCTCAGTGACAAGATCTAATCCTTCAATTTGTATCAGAGTGGGTCTCTTCACAAAATGTTTAAATCACTTGAAGAGGAATATACATTAGAATGGATAAACAATTAAAGATGTCATAAAAAATCTCCCTATTTAATGGTGAGTACTATGTCTTCTGGAGTGTTAGAATGAAAATCTATCTGATGTCCATTGGACCAGAAGTATGGACATTAGAGGAAAAGGGATATGGTGTTCCAAAATCCACTCCCATAGAAGCAGAAGACAAGAAAATATTTTGGGAACATGCAAAGGCTTTAAATACACTACAAGCTGGATTGAGTAAGAAAATCCTTGCTAAGGTACTAAACTGTAATAATGCAAAACAAATCTGGGATAAACTGGAAACCATATATGCAAAAGATTCCAAGGTAAAGAGGGTCAAACTCCAGACTCAGAGTACAATATGAAGGTATTAAAATGAAGGATGAAGAGAATATCTCAGAGTACTTCGAAAGAGTTGATAATATTGTCAATGAAATCAGAGGATTGGGAGTAGAAGTGTCAGACAATGAGCTAGTTGAAAAAGTACTAAGAACACTACCTATTCTATACAATCCTAAAGTGTCTGTTCTTGAAGATCGGGAAAATCTAGATAAACTCACCATGTATGAATTATATGGAATCCTCACAGCCTATGAGTCAATATTAGGTCATGAGAACCTTCCACAAGGAGAGGAAGCCTTCAAGGCGCTCAATAAAACAAAAAGTTAGAAGCAAATACCTCAATCCATCCATCATGAAGAATCTGATGTGGAAGAAGCTAATTTTTTTAGAAAACTTCATAAAGGAGCAGGGAATTACAAAGGCAAGCTTCCTTTCAAATGTTTTAACTGTGGCAAGGTTGGCCATTTTGAAACCAAGTGTCCCTATCCCAAGGAGGACCCTGAAGATGAAGAAAACAAAACTAAAAAATACAAGAAGAAGGAAAAACCCAACTATAAGGAAAAATTTTACAAAGGGAAAAACAATTTCTACTCAAAAGAAGAAAACAACAATTCATCAAAATCCAGTGACAATGATGAATCTGATGATGATGAAGTCTTTTTTCTAGGTATTGAAGAGTCTAATGAGATAAAGAAAAATAAACATGAGAAAGAGTCAGGAGATGAAGAAATATTTAATATGGAATAAGAACTTCTCAGTGCCTTGGATGAATTAAGAAAATACAAAACCAGATATAGACAAATGAAAAGTTTTGTAGTTGAACAAAAGGAAAAAACATGAACATAAAGAAAATGAGATGGAGAAACTCATGAGAAACCTAAAAAACCAAATCCTAGAAGCAAATAGGATCGAAGAAAGTCTGGAAAAGTTTCTTAAAGAGAAACAAATAACCTGTGAAAGAATGGAGGAAGAAGCAATTCACCTGAGAAAAGAACTTGATGCAAAACTCATTCAAACAAAATATGAAAATAGCTCTAAAATATTAGATAAGATTATTACCACACAAAAGGATTCAGGTAATAAAAATGGAATAGGCTATTCTCAAGAATAAAGTCGAGTTAACTCAAAATCTTATGCAAATACTCTCCTCAGTACATTCAACAAGAAAAATGAAGAGAAGACAAGTAATGATCAGAACTCCAAAGGACCACTTCCAACCATCAAGAAGGAAGATAAGGCAATACCAAAAAAGTTTTATAAAAACATGTATCCTCACATTTTCTTTGGTTATTTCTTTGCATGCTCTAATTTCAAACACAAAGCTATGAATTGTAGAGCATATAGAAGGAAAAATTTGAGGGTTAAGAATTATAATCGTAAAGATAACCAAGCAGTAAATCAAGTCAAAATAAGAAACTGTAACTCTTTTGCACCTCTACAATAAGGGGACCTAGAATGATTCAGATGTCATAACTATGGACATAAGGCCAATAATTGCAGATTAATAGAAGTCTCAGAACAACTAAGATTCATTAGAGAGAAAAAGAAGCTTTGGAGAGAAAAAACATCAAAGAAGGAATGTCTTATTGCCTTAAAATCCCAAGATAAAGAAGATCTCTGGTATGCTGATAGTGGGTGCTCAAAACATATGATAGGAAACAAGGACAAGTTTCTGAACTTAAAGAACAAAAAGGTAAAGTTACATTTGGTGACAATGCTTCGGGTAACATACTTGGGAAAGGCACTGTGAGCTTGGGAAAAGACAAAGCCAAGAATGTGTTGCTTGTTGAAAAACTAAAACCTAGCCTATTAAGTGTCATCCAAACATGTGATCAGGGGAACTTTTTCATATTTGATTCCAAAAAATGTGAGATTAGGAGAGAAGACATAGGAAATTTGGTTGGTACTGCTCCTAGAACTCCCAAAAATGTGTATATACTAGATGCAAAATTGAATGAGGAATTTCATATGAATCTAGTAAATGAAAGTTGGATATGGAATAGAAGGTTGGGACATATTAACTTTGACAATCTAGTGAAAGTCAGCAATCTTGGTGCAGTACGAAACTTGCCAAAGATCATAAAGCCATCAAATACTATGTGTAGACACTGTCAACTAGGAAAACAAACTAGAATAAGGTTCAAAGAAAAATAATACTCAACCTCAAAACATTTAGAGCTTGTTCACACTGACCTTTGTGGACCTACAAGGACCAAGAGCATGCAAGGAGAGTCCTACTTTATGTTGTTCATTGATGATTTTACAAGAATGGGTTGTATATGTTTTCTCAAAGAAAAATTAGAAGAACTTAAAAAATTCAAAGCCTTTAAAAATCGTGTTGAAAACAAAAAGGAGACAAAAATCAAATGCCTTAGATCAAACAATGGTGGTGAATTCACTTCAAAAGAGTTTGATCTATTTTGTGAAACCCATGAAATAAAAAGACAATTTTCTGCTGCCAGAACACCTCAACAAAATGGGATTGTTGAGAGAAGGAATAGAACAGTTCAAGAGGCTGCAAGGATAATGCTTAATGATGCAAAATTGTCCAATGGGTATTGGAGGGAAGTTGTAAGCACAAAAGTATACATATTGAATAGAGGTCATATTAGGATTAATAGTAATAAGACACCTTATAAACTATGGTTTGGAAGAGCTCCATCGGTGAAATAATTCAAAGTCTTTGGAAGTAAGTGCTACATCAAAAGGCTTGATGTGAATCTCAAAAAATTTGATGTCAGATTTGATGAAGGTATTTTTATTAGATATGCTTCTAACAAGAAATCATACAAATGATACAATATTAGACTACACAAGATTGTTGAGAGTGCAGATGTCCAAGTGGATGATCTAAAAATGATAAGGATAAAAAATCAAGAAACTATAATTGACAGTGAATATGAAGATGATGATGAGTCAGTTGGTACACAAGCAGAAGAAGTAGAAGAGAATAAAGAATAAAGGGAAGAGGATGATATGGATACTAGTGAAGATGAAGAATATATTCAAGAAGAAGAGATAAGAGAAGAGTCCCCAAGAAGAGACACAAAAACACCCTCAAGAATGACCCAAAAGAATCATCCTAAAGAATTGATTATTGGAAACAAGAGTGATGGAGTGCACAGAAGAAGACAATTGTTGTATCAAATAGAAATAACACTTTTGTCACAAATTTATCCCATCTCAATCAAAGAGGCATGGAAATATGAGAACTGGGTCAATGCTATGAATGAAGAATTGGACCAAATTGAAAAAAATCAAACTTGGGAACTAGTTCCAAGACCAAAAAATAAAAATGTCATTGGAACTAAATGGGTATATAAAATAAAATGAATGAGAATGGGAAAGTAATTAGGAACAAAGCCAGATTAGAATGTAAAGGGTATGCTTAGGTTGAAGGAGTAGACTATGAAGAAACCTTTGCACCTGTGGCCAGATTAGAGGCAATTAGGATGTTCTTAGCTTTCTCCAGCTACATAAAATTTAAAGTGTACCAAATGGATGTCAAGTCAACATTTATCAATGGAAACTTAGAAGAAAAAGTCTATATTGAGCAACCAGAAGGATTCAAATTAAACAAAGGATACTATGTCTGTAAATTAAAAAAAATCACTCTATGGGGTAAAACAAGCACCTAGAGCATGGTATGCAAGGCTAGATTCTTATTTATAAAAACAAGGTCTCAAAAGAGGATCAACATAGAACAATCTTTATTGTAAAATTGTTGGTAATAACATGATTATTGTGGAAGTATATGTTGATGATATTATATTTGGCAGTGATGATGAAAAAATGAGTAAGGACTTTGCTAGGAGGATGCAACAAGAATTTGAAATGTCTTTTCTTGGTGAACTGAATTTATTTCTAGGAATACAAATAATACAGTCCAGAAGAGGAGTCTTTATACATTAGTCTAAGTATGTTAAGTATATTCTTAAGAAATTATAGTTATAGGATTGCAAACCCGTACACCTATGACAATTGGATGCAAACTAAGAAAGGAATATGAGTCCAATGTTGTAGATCCAAAACACTACAGATCAATGATTGGGAGTTTACTCTATGTAACAACTTCCAGACTTAATGTCAAGCAAGCAGTTGGGATGGTGGCTAGATTCCAAGCAGCACCAAAGGAGAGCCATGTTCAAGATGTAAAAATAATATTTAGGTATTTAAAAGGAACCATAGATTTTGGTTTGTGGTACCCTAGAAAGGATTCATTCACTTTAAAAGCCTATTCAGATGCAGATTGGGAAGGTAGTGTAGATGACAAGAAAAGTACAAGTGGAGGAGCATTCTTTTTGGGAGAATCATTGGTATATTGGATAAGCAAGAAACAATCCTCAATTTCATTGTCTAGCACTGAAGTTGAGTATATTATAGCAGCAGAATGTTGCACAGAAGTGGAGTGGATGAAACAAACCTTACAAGACATCAAAATAGTATTTGAAGAACCTACTACTATCCACTGTGATAATACAAGTGCGATAAGTCTCTCCAAGAACCCTATTCAACACTCCAAATCAAAACACATTCCCATAAAATACCACTATCTAAGAGATCAGGCTAAAAATAAGAACATTAAATTGGAATATGTTCCAACACAAGAACAGGTGGCGGATATTTTCACAAAACCCTTAAGCAATGATGTATTTGAATATCTCAGGAAAAAGTTGGGAGTAATCCTTCTTCCAACCTAAATCTCTCAAAAATAAAATAAATAAATAAATATATATATATATATATATATATATATATATATATATATATATATATAGAGAGAGAGAGAGAGAGAGAGAGAGAGAGA
>JZKD02S0139088.1:603007-644683 GCA_000966675.3 Picea glauca | reverse complement strand
TCCCAGGATAAATGTTGTGTCTCTTGTGAATGTGTATTTCTCAGTGATATTGTTCTTATGATGCTCTTATCTATTGAAATGCAAAGAACTATAATAATGGCATAAACATTAACACCACACATACTACTCCATTACTGCATGCGTGTACACGCTAGCTGACCCAAAACAGACCGTGTGTACCTACAAAAGCTCGATAAAAGGAAAGTTGACAACGGAGCACACAACTTTGGGTAAGTTAACTAAACCTTCCAGCCATGCAGGGCTGAGGGTTCATCCAAATACCTAGCTTCTTATAGCCTATAAAAGAAGGGTTAGGGTCCCATTTGGAGAAGGAAAAATAAAATTAAAGAAACTCTACCCAATTGCACATTCCCATTGTCCCAACCCTTTAGCATCCTTGTGCAAAGAGAGATACAGACCAAAGAAATTGGAGGACATTTGAAGAGGATCCGAGGATCAGGTTCGTGGAGCGGTGGCCGGCCTCGACATTGTAAGTTGATTCATTAAAGTTAATAATAAAGAAATTATTTTCCCATCCCACTATATGAGTTCTTCATAGTTTATTGAATATATGTTTGAATCTCTAACCCATTAATCTGTAGGTAAAATGCATGTATATTTTGTTGCTTGTTTTTTATGCAGGTCAGTCTTGGGAGGAGAGCTTCCAACAAGAAATCAAGCGTGAAGAAGGATCGACATCGAATGCCTAAAACAAGGTATGTTCGTACAACCATGTATTTGCTTAAAAGAAATGGGGATCAGGTCTGGGACGACGGTAGAAAGTAGGATTCTTTCGGTCTCATCTGCATGCATGATATAACCCTAAATGCTAGTTCATAGGGGGATTTCCCACCACAAAAGAATTGGCGACCATACTGGGGAAGTCTCTAGGGTTCCTAGGAATATTTTTGGGTATTTAAAAAAAAAAAAAAAACTGGTTTTCTTTCCTGTTTTTGAAGTTTCTACAAAGTCTGAGCTAACAGAGATTCTGGTCTTCCATACAGCTATCTATGTTTCTTTGTTTGACTGTTTTTTTTTTCGAAGACCCACATAGGTACACACGGCCTGCATAAGGTCTGCACATGTGTACCTGTGCCCTACTTTCTTATAGCCCGCGTGTAAACGCTAGCTAAAGAAGTAAAAATAACATGTATGATTCCAAAACATATTTGAGGTAGTCATCCTCTTCCCTGTCAGAATTAGTCATTCTCAGGGGTTTTTTGGAACTCTTTCTAGTCTTTGTTGTTTGCAATCTATAGCTTAGGGTTCACCTCAGATTGGTTTGTTCTAGGAATTTTTCCTTACATTGTTTTCTTTTTTCAGTTAAAGAAAGTGTCTAAGCCTTCAAGAGATCCTGGTTCTCAGTATCAGTGGTCTCTTCCTAGTTTGGATTGTCTGTTTTTATTTGTTTCAGAGTTTTAGAGATACACACGACCTGTATAAGTCCAGAAGGCGTGTACACGCCCTCTGGCTCTACACATCTCGGGTGCACACGCTTTCTGTTGAATTGTCAGCAGTGTGCTTGCGAAGGACAATTTTTATTGAGGGTTAGGCATTCATCCTTTCCCTTGATAAGAGTTATACCTCTCGGGTTGTTTTTGAATCTTTGTCCTAGCAGTCAATAGCTTAGGTTTGATCTCAACCATATCTTTCTTTTTTCATTTAAAAGTTTTCATCAAGATTTTCTTTAGGGTTTTTAGAGAAGTGTGAGAGTCCTTTTTTAAGTTGCTAGTTCGTGATTTCTTGAAGTGATTCTTTGCGATCAGCGATTAGGCCAGAAGTTTTTCTTGGTTTTTGACTTGTTGATATTTTTCCTTTTTGCTTTGTGAGCATTCAAATAAAAAACAAATCTTTCATTTCTTTGTTTGGTTGAAAAGTGTTGTTTTGCATTAGTAACCAGGGAAAAGTCTTTACTTTCATAAGTTCTTGATAGTTTACTTAGATCGTAAGTAGCTCATAGTTGAGTGAAATCCTGCTTTGTGTTTGCTGTTCAAAAGATCTTAGAAAAATTTTTAAAATTTGAAAAGTTGTTGAAAATTTGCGTTAAGTGAAGGTTTTTGTTTCCATCTTTCTATTTATTTTTTTTACTTTCGTCTTTCAAACATCACTAGTTTCACTTTCATAACCTGTGACATAAGACAAGCCATAAAATTAATGCTAAATCTAAAATTCATTAGACTTTTGTGTTTGTAGGGTTAACCAACTAGTTCATGATTAGGGCCTTGGATTAGGTTGGAGAGGAAACTCTTCAAGGCTATTAAAATCAAACATTGGAGTCTGAGTTAGGGAGTGTCAAAGTCCAGTATCGTGATAGTTGTTTGGGACCCCCCTCTAACATAGGGGATAAACACGAGGTCACGTGTGGAAAGGTAGCAGAGATAACCCCTCCAAAGATGGACCAATTGTAGTGGAGAACACATATAGAGGGCTTGTTTTGGGATTCCGTCGATTGCATTTTCCACGGGGCTTCATGGGTCTCAAATCCATTCGAGGTCCTCAGTCATCTTCCAGACCATTTTCTTTTGATACCCTTGACAGGTTTTAGGCTCAATACCCTACTCATTGTAGTCTACCCGACTTTCGACTGTACCCGCTTGGTGACTGTTCGCGCGCTGGCAACCTAGTTGCTTATCTTTTTAGGGACATACACAGGTGACTACGGGGGTATACCACAGTACCTAGGACAGACATTGGGCCATGCTTTGCAAAGTATACCCGGAGGGTGATTTCGTGTTCGAGTTGCACTTGCACCGGTAAGTTGCTCTAGTGTTGGTTGATGTAACTATTCTTCCAATTAGTTTAGTGTTTTCTTGTCTTATCTTGTAGAGACTTTTTAGTGCGTGTTGTTTTTGAACGGTTAGACTACCCTAGAGTGTCTTTGATATTCTCACATAGTGGAGGATCACGAGCTCCTCCGGTCACACTGGAGCCACCCCTTCCACCACTAAGGTGAAAGCTAGACCAACAAGGGTCTTTTGAAGCGACCGGGTTACACAAAATTGTGCCCGACCAACATCTGGAGGAATCAACTATGTTAGAATTTGGAGAGAAAGATCTTGGTCCACCTAAAACCTCAACCACTGATCTTTCAACACCCATCATCGTACCGATTCACCCTTACGAGTGCCATACAGTGTCACACGCAGAAATGGAAACAAATGTTATTACTCCTTCTGGGAATTCTTCAATTCCCACTTCGGTTGTCACCACAGGAGAGTTTCCACCTCCTAACCCACCGTCACCAGTTCTAGACACCATGGTCTCAACCACCTCTACATCGCACAGTGGTTCGATCCCATCTATGGCAGTAGCCACAAACCCTTTCCAACCAAGTGCAATAGGCCCTCCGTTCTCATACGAGATGCCTAGTTCAGGTACAAGTCTCGTACTTTCCTACTCCACTTCACAGACTTCAGGTCTGGGGGTAGGGAGATATAACGCTCCTCTACAAGGACACATGGAGGGAACTCTTTCTCCTTTAATGCTTTCCCTTACAGGGGAGGTCATATACCTCCTTCGTCCCCTTTGCTCAGTGGCATGCATCAACAATCCGCTGGGCCACCTGCACACCATAGTTTACTTGGAGCGGGGAGTCAAGGACCACCTTCGCATAATATGTCGGTAGGTTCAACACCATTTTCTTTGTTCGGTGCATTTGGTAACAACGCCTTTTCATCAGCTACTTTCCCAACTGGGGGCAACCCCGGTTTCGGACAACCTATTCCTATGTAGGGTACTATTCCTGCACAGGGGGCACACCCAGGAACTTCTTCCGCATTAGGGCCTTGGAACTCTTGGCAGGGATCCGTTCCCTCGTCAGGAATGCCGATTTGGGGTAATTCTTTTCATAATCAATGGAACCTTAGACAAAGTACTATGCCTATCCCCACGGGACCGACATGCGGCAACCCTTCCCAAAGTCCTTCAAATGTAATGCATGCCCAACCATCTATGTCCTATTTTAGAAATTAGTCGATGATGTCTCCTCACACGCAAAATCCATACGCTGGCCATGGCCATGGTTTTTACTAGAACCTAGGCCAGTAGCCAAACTTTTCCTGGCAACCTGGTGCCAGCCAAACTCCAGGCCCCTTTTTCCCAGGTTATCACCAACAACCCAAACTACCCTTCGTGACAACCTTGCATTTTCTAGACTTGACAAGGTTGTTGAATGAACCTATCTGTCACGATCCGTGTTGGCCTCCTATGCCAACGAAGTTACCTTCAGACATCCCAAAGTTCAAAGCCAAGCCTAATGAATATCTAGGAGATCATGTGACTACCTTCCATCTTTGGTGCTCATCTAACTCGTTGAAAGACGACTCTGTGCAGTTGCGATTGTTTCAACGTACTCTCATTAGGAGTTCCATGAAATGGTACATTGAGCTCGATCGCTCAAGATACTCTTCCTTCGGCGAACTGGCGATGGATTTCCTAAAACATTTCGAGTTACCTATGAGATACAATGCTGGCACCGAATTGATGACCAATTTCTCACAAACAAAAGCAGACCATATCTCTGATCACATCTGAGAATGGAGACACCAAAAGAGTTTAATTAAGGTACCAGTCCCACCAGCATTCCTACTCGAGTGGTTCCTTAAGTCTTTGGGCCCACAGTTATCTAAAGACGTCACGATGTCAGGAGTATTTTCCAAAGAAGACGCCATCATGAGAGCTCAACAACTTGAGATAATCTATTCTCAGCCTGTTTTATTATACGAGATCTTGCCAGATGTGCCATGCTCAATACTTGATAAAACCAGACAGAGAGTTGGTCCACATGCCGATGGTATTGTTGGTTTAGCACAAACAAAGCCCACTGAGCAATTGACGAAGCAGTTGCAGCAATTGTCTATACAACACACAGCGGCCAACCAAACTACTGCTTTGGATGCTCCCCCTACCAAAACGTCGGATGTACACACAGTACAATCAACTAATCCAAAGGCCACCCAACACCCTGAAGGAAAACAAAAACAATGAAAGAAGGGTAAGGGGGATAAAAAACCTACTGATAATGTTGGCGGGGACAACACTGAGAAACAGAAGGTGAGGTATCCATGCAACTTGTGTGTGGAAGACCACCCAACCCATCTATGTCCTCAGCTTGCAGAAGCCCAAAAGTTTGTGACGCAGCAACAACCTATTGTGTTAACCAATCAATTTCAACATGGGAAAAATCTAACCCAAGCCTCTGCAAGCATGGAAGGGGGCAGCCAAGGAACCTCTCCGTCTTCGAACAACCCCACATCCACGAATGTATATATGGTGAAGGGTGATGCTTTTATATTGACTAGAGCGCATGACTATAGTAAACCAGGCACTTCTGAGAAGGGAAAATAAGCCTAACTCCCCTCTCTTCCTCTACAAATTGAGAAGACGTTGGGTGAAACAATGACATGCATCCCCAAAGGTGCGTTCAAAAAAGCTTCTCACAACCCAAACGCAAGGGCCGCCCAGAACTATTCTGTGGTGGAGGATTTATCACAAACCCCTTGTGCGATGTCCACTTTGGAGGTCCTCCAAAGCTGCCCTTCCCAGAGGAAAGCCTTGTTAACCTCTTTAGGATCTACCGAGACTTGTAATATGGGTACAATCATGCTGGATACAACTAAATTAAAACCTCATCTTCCTTACCATGTATTGTTTTAGATAGTAGTGGCTTATCCCACGAAAATTTTTACTCGAAATATCTTCCGCACGGTGGTTGATGAGGGCGCCTCGACATGCGTTATGTTGTTGGCATGTTAGAAGGCCATTGGCCAGCCCATTTTGTCTCCATCACCTACTCTCCTCACTGCTTTCGACGACTGTTCGTTCCGACCACATGGTATCATTCCCTCTTTCCCCGTGCAGTTAGGAGGGAAGACTGTGTGTGTCTAGGTAGAAGTAGTCGACACGTCCCTCGACTATAACCTCTTGTTAGGGAGGAGTTGGACTTATGCCATGCAAGATGTGGTTTCTACAGTTTTTTGGGTCTTGTTGTTTCCACACGAGGGCTGGATAGTGACCATCAATCAATTGTCTTTCTCCAGACCTGATCCTTCATTGGGGGCATCCATGGTCCTGATGATTGATAATCCTCAACCAGGTGTGGTCAAGGTCGGGGTTGGTTTGTGCCCATATTAGATGGATACCTTCTATTACCTGCCCCCTCAAGGCGATATCAAGTTTATATCCAATCACCATAAGTTTGATATTTTTCAAGTTTCTTCATTCCGCACGACTTACTTCGATGATCCGTGGATACTTCCTTCCCCATCAGTCATGATGGATGGGACAGGGCACCCAGGCATGTCCATGCCCTTGTCCACAACTGAAGTAGCATACTCTTTAGTCCAACAAGCTTTAGCCAACACTGATCCAACTCCTGCACAAGAGTTCGATCCACTTCTAGAGCCTATTTGGGCTCAGGGTTCTCTCACTGACACCGATTCATTAGACTTAGTCTTTCCCTCTGATGAAGCTATAATTGAAGAAATGACTAGTCCGAACAAACCCTGGGAAGAGATTCATCACAAATCATACTTCCTCCCAAAGTTAAGCAGAATCGAAGCCAGAGAATTCACCTTGACTATGATGGGATATAGGTCTTGTCCTATTAATCCCTTAGCTACACACGAGGTTTATGCTGAGGGTAATATGGAAACTATCGTTGAAACCTTACCGATCAATATCTCCCGAAACCCTGGCATCATGGAGAATGTTTTTGTCGGAGCTGACTGCTCCCCCGAAGAGATTCAAATCTACACAGATATTTTTAAAGAATTCCGCAAAATTTTTTCCCGGTCTTATGAGGAAATGCCAGGCATTGATCCAAAAATAGTTGAATATGAAATCAAAACTTGTCTAGATGCCAAGCCTGTCTGGTAGAAGCTTCATCCAGTTAACCCCAAGAAAGAAACAACCATTAAGGTTGAGGTTGAGAAACTGCTAAAAGCCAGTTTTATCTATCCTATCCATTTGACCCAATGGGTGTCAAACCCCGTGCCAGTCAATAAAAAACAAGGCACAATTCGTGTATGTACAGACTTCCGTGATTTGAACAAGGCCCGTCGCAAAGATAATTTTCCCACACCATTCATCGATCAAATAATTGATGAATGTGCGGGTTGTGAGGCCTTCTCTTTCATGGATGGTTTTTCGGGATATAACCAAATAAAAATCAAACCCGAAGACTAGCACAAAACAACATTCATCTGTCCATGGGGCACATTCGTGTATCGTAAGATGCCTTTTGGTCTCAAAAATGCTGGACCCACCTTTCAGCGGGCCATGTCTTTCTCTTTCCATGAACTCAAGCATATAGTCGAGGCCTATTTAGATGATTTAGCATCTCTATCTTGCAAGAGAATGGATCATCCCACACACCTCCAGCTTATCTTTGAGCATTGTCACTACTTCCGGATTCGCTTGAATCCAAACAAGTGAAGATTTTGCGTAACATCAGGATGTTTGTTAGGTTTCATAGTGTCAACAACAGAGATCATGGTCAATCCTCTCAAGGTTGAGGGAATAATTCAGTTGCCCCCCCCACGCACAATCCTTCAACTTCAGAGTCTATAGGGCAAGGAGAATTTTTTAAGATGCTTCATCGCTAACTATGCCAAGATCACCAAGGGATTTACGCGTTTACTTAAGAAAGACGTTCCTTTTTATTGGGACAATGTTGTTCAACACTCTTTCGCCGCATTGAAACATACACTCACAACTGCCCCTCTGCTCCGGCCACCTAACTATAACAAGGATTTCTTATTATATCTGGCTGCAACAGAGTCAACCATTGGCATGGTCTTAGTTCAGGAAGATGACTTGTTCTCAGAATATGTCATCTATTACCTAAGACGAGGCCTCGTAGGACTGGAACTCAATTATTCTCATATCAAAAAACTTGTGTTGGCAATAGTCCATGATGTTCAACGGTTCCGTCATTATGTTCTGTTTCGTAAGACCACCATCATTGTTGTTATGAATCCATTTTAGTACATGTTGACACGACAGGTAATAGGCGGAAAGATCAGTAGATGGATAGTCATCCTCTAGGAGTTTGACTTAGATTTTGTTTCAACAAAATCCAAAAATTCACTGGTCTTCGTAGAACTTATTTCGAAACTTCCGGTTGAGTCAGGTGATCTTGTGCCCGAAGAGTCGCCTATGAGAGGAGATATGTTTCTGATCACCTCTTCGGATCCCTGGTATGGAGATATACTTATCTATCTCCAGACTTTGAAGTACCCCACCTCTGCTTCTCATGATGAGCGTCGATGCATACGCCATCAGGCTAAGAATTATCTCATACTCAATGCTACATTGTATCGGAGAGGTGTAGACTACATCCTGCATCGATGTCTCACTCACAAAGAAGAAATTATCGTGCTTAATGGTTGCCATACTAGAGCTTGTGGCAGTCATTTGTCTGGGTGGGAAACAACCCAAAAGATTCTATGAGCAGGTTACTTCTGGCTGAAACTTATCAAAGATTGTATCGAATCAGTCAAGAAGTGCCACCCGTGCCAAATCTTCTCTCGGAAGATGAGGGCACATCCCGCTCCCATGTTTCCTGTCATCACAGTTGGTCCCTTCACCAAGTGGGGGATTGATTATACTACATGCAACCCTCCTTCAGCAAGGGAGCATCGTTACATCATCGTAGCCGTAGACTACTTCACAAAGTGGGTTGAAGCTATGCCAACGTTTAAAGATGATGGAGAGACTGCAACTCTCTTTTTATTCAACCAAATAATATCAAGGTTCGGCGTCCCAAGGGATATTGTCACTGACCATGGCAGTCACTTTCAAAACTTGATGATGAACGAGTTAACGTCAAAGCTTAGGTTATGGAAGGAACATTCATCACCCTACTACCCCCAAGAAAATGGTTAGGTGGAAGTTGTAAACAAAACTCTTAAGACCATCCTACAACGAACAATCAACTCAGCCAAGTCAAATTGGCATTTGATGTTATAATTGGCATTATGGGCCTACCGAACGTCTGTTAAGACTGCAATTGGTTTCTCACTTTTTCAACTCGTATACGGGCTGGAAGCAGTCTTGCCTATCGAATGTCAGATCCCCTCCCTAAAGTTGGCAGTACAATTATTGCCAGACACTTCTCCACTTGAAGAACAGTTAGTATACCTTGAGAAGCTCAATGAACATCATCATGATGCGGCCCTGGCCAATGAGGCTCACAAACATAAGGTCAAGTGTTAGTATGATAGGTCCATTCGTCCTCGAATTTTCTCTGAAGGTGACCTTGTCCTTGTCTATGACCAAGATAAGGACCCCCTGGGGGTAGGAGAATTCAAACCATGTGGTTCGGACCTTTCATCATAAAAGAGGTTTTAAATTTTTTTTCTTATCGTCTGGTTGAATTTGAAGGGAATGCTTTGGCAAAGCCTAGAAATGGGCTTTACCTCAAGAAGTATTACTCATAGGCAGGTCACCATGGGTAACTTTTTGTAACATATGTATAGTCTTTGTACTATTACTTTCTAGTTTCTTTTAGTGTTATGGATGTGTCATTGATGTTATCTTTCGTCACTGTTGTAGATGTCAAGTGAATCTAAGATTTTCATTGGGTATGAAGATGGTGCTAGCTAGCACACTCGGAGGCTTGCCTCCGCAGCTTGGGTAATTTTTACACCTCGGGGCCAGTTATTATCTTCCGGAGGTATATGCTTAGGTGACACCACAAATAATGTCGCTGAGTATAGTGCAGTTATTGAGTTGCTTCGTGACGCCTTGTCATTTGGTATCTCTCATCTCCAGGTCTACCTCGACCTCAACTGGTTGTGTCTCAGTTAAATAGAATCTACTGTGTTCATGATCCGACTTTACACCGACGATTCCTTAGGGTACATCTCTTAGAACGAAACTTTGATTATATTACATATTTTCATGTTCCTAGGAGATTAAATCAAATTACAGATTCTCTAGCTAATGAAATTTTATATTGGCATCTTGCACACATATGAAAAGACATACACACAAACATGTAAGTACATTTTTTTTTAAAATGATCCATAAGCCACGAAAAAACATAAAAATCCATATATAATATCATAAGTAACTAGAGTACATAGATGGACGCAAGCGCCTCAAAAATATGACCAGTAATGAGTCAAGGGGCTTATGCCCTAAAATATATATATACAATTAGTGCTCATGGCATGTGAAATGTGTAACTAAGGTCAGGGCCTGTGGGCCCTGTTATACTGATCCACAACATTTTCTAAACACCGAAACAACCGGACCCACGTCCGTGGTGCCCCCACTACATGAGGTTGCATAGATGGTGGTAGGTCCTCGATCTCTGCCATAGGGACTGTGTGAGTAAGCGGAGTAAAGTTCCACTGGACTCGTCTCAATACCCTCTCAGCCTCCCTGGCTAGAAGATCTCCTGCTACTATTGGTCCCCCTACGGTGGCAGGTGCGGCCCCTGGCCGAGGATGATGCCTGTTCCTCGCATAGTCAGTCGGTTGCACTGGTCCCACATCTGCACACAATGAACACATATCTGTCAAATACTCTGGTATAACAAAAAAAAATGATATATATAACAAAAACAACACAAAAATCACATATTTTTAATAAAAAAGAAAAACAATGATGGAGACTTACCCATCTCTCCTCACTCCTCACCAGGAGGTACGGGTATCTCAGGATCCCTCGAAAAATCAATCCCTGCATAAGGGTAATCCTCGATAACTGGGATCTACCGCGATAACCAGGAAAAGAAATCATCATCGAAGGACTCATTAGTCCTTCCACCACCCTGTCGTAGTAGCAATACTGCTCATCTACACATAGCATGAAGAGAGGCCCGATGTCCTCATACCACTACTCGAGGACTAAAGCCTGGAAATCTCTCAAAGAAGAATGAGCACAAAACGGTCCCGAACCCAAAGTTCCTCTGTGTTCGCAAATGAAAATCTGTCAACTTCCTCTTCATACACTCAAGCAATATGGTACTCCAATCAAATATTTGTGGATTTAAGCACTGGACTGCACAGTTCATTTGTGCACGGGACACCTGATGTAGAGCTGCAGAATTAGTGATTCGCCCAATAAGAAACACTATTGCCTGTAGCGATAAGTCAGTAATGTTTCTTATGGGCACCTGTGAGCTCAAGTGGTCTGTATCAACCTCACAGTAAATACCTATCAATTTCTCTATGTTATGCGGCCCCGAAGGAAAATTCCAGAAGTTGACTGGTTCCCCTCTCTAGGAGAGGCCAGTCAAAAAATAAATTTCCTCGGTCGTGGGCACCAGTGATTGCCCCTCTAACATGAATGCCTCTGCATCCGGATTCTAGTAGTCAACCAAGGCATTCAGTAGCCTAGGTTGTGCCAGCATAAAAGGACATAAGAAGAGCTTGAGTAACCCACATTGCATCAAGGCAGCCACAACATTGGGGTCTTCCCCAACCAAATCACTAACCTCTTCATGCTCTCTTTCTCTCCAGTGGACATACATCCTGCAAAACACTAAGGTTTAGGAGGGTTAACCCTTGATTTTTAATCTTTTTCATTCAAAAAGGGGGTCCATGCGAGATGTAATACTGACAGTCGCGTGTACACGCGTGCAGGGTTTACTCTGCCCGAATGTACACATGGCCCGTCCTGAGACAACTCGTGTGGACCTAGGGCCGACCTTTTGAAGGTCGACACCCCCCCGAAAAATGAAACCTAAAGCAAAAAGAAAGACTTAAAATGAAAGATAAGAGAGTTTGTACTTACTTGGTCTAGACAGAAGTTCATTTCGTCCACTGTAGCTCTTGGAATCAACACTTTTGACAAAGGGTTTTTTTTGGCTCCAGAGTCAATTTCCAAATCAGTAATGGTGATAATGAGCTACCAGCTTCTATTTATATACTTTTTGGCCTCTTTTTGTCACTTTTTTGGCCTCCCTTATCATTTTCTTTAAACCAAAAACCATTTAGAGTGATTCTGGAGTTGTAGGGGAGGGATATGATCGGGTATCGGGACAATTTTTTGGAGTTTTGGGTAATTTTCAATGGTCCGTGAATTTTTTTTTCCGAGGATCAACTTGAGCATGTAGGTTAGGTTTCTACCCTGACTTTTGTATCTCGTTGTCTTTTTCCTTTGCCATAGGATCGATCCCATCAGGTTGCGACACAGAACCATCATAGCTTCTTTAGAAGTGTCGCGACTTGGTGGTAGCGCTTACCAGAACATGGATTCCCTAGGTAGATCCTAGTTGCATTATGGTATCCATACTGTCTCTAATCACTGTAGGCTCCAAAGTCCTTTCTGTTTTTCCTGATTACGATTTTGAGCCTCATTTGCATGATTCCTTTTCACTCTTGACCTCACCCTTGGGACTCCCAAAAGATATAACGGGTCTTCTCTTAATCCCTTTTCAGACCCTCTAAACATGAAAATATTGTCGAGCGATCTTGTGGCCTTTCATGCTTGTTAAACTGAAATTTGAAGTCACGTCTATCTGGCAGTAGTTTACCCCTTTTTTGGTCCGGACGGTCAACTGTATGAACAAAGGTATACTCTATGGAACTTCATTTCTCTAGAAGAGTACTCTCAGGTATCATTTTAACCCTTTTTCGGGCCAGAGGGACTAAATTTACAAAAAAGGAACCCCCACGGAGTCCATAGTTAAGCTCTTTTCAGACTTCCTAAAATTTAAAAGATCATCAAGTAAAATTATTCTTTCACACTCGTTAAGCTGGTCCAGAAGAACATTCCTGACGGAGTCCATAGTTAAGATTTTTTCAAAAATGAAAAAATGGCCGAGTGATCTTGTCTTTCTTACACTCGTTAAAATGGTTTTGAATAGACGTCTTGTCAGTGCTATTTTACCCCTTTTTTCGAACCGACTAGACTATCTTTGAAAAATGTTCCCCCATGGAGTCTCCTTTTACGTTTTTTCAGACTCTCTAAATATGAAAAGCCATAGAGCTTACCTTCTTTGGGCTCGTTAAACTTACATCGAAGGACATTACCATTGTGTGTTTTATTAATTGCATTTGCATAACTGCGTCTTTGGCCTAATGTTGTCTCCATGTTGCTCTGAACTGAACCATCTGAAGCATGCCCTATAACACTTTGCCTTTGTGTCTTGACACCTTTGGCCCCTGGAGGATTTTTCCCGAGTGTCCTTTTCTTGCATATGTCCCTTTTCTCTGAGCATCCCTGTGTTTCGCGTGCTTGGAACTAGTATGTTTGCGACACTCGATCCTCCTTTGTAACGTAACATTCTTTTATTCTTTTTCCAAAATCATTGAAAAATACAAAAAAAATCAAATATACCCAAAAAAGAGGAAGGGAAAATTATTTTCTTTATTAGCAGCATAATGAGTTGCCCTTGGATAAAGCACATTTGTCCATTTTTTCATCAAACCCTGGGATGTAATATGACTTTAAGAAGTTTTCCTCGCTACATAGAGCTGTGTCCTCCTCTGTTTGGTTATTCTTCCAAACATATGGAGAGTTTGCATTGCCTCCTGCCTCGTAAACTTATGTCAATGCCATGCTGCCTGAGTCTCATCATTTGTCGTGTTGTTGTCCAAGGGAAGTTTGTCACCAAGCCTGAGTCGGCCCCTCTGTAGTTTGTCTCTTGCCCTCATACCCGACCATCCTGAATTTCCAATCAAGTCCTTGTTAGAAATAAATGAAGCCTTCAGTCTAATCATCAAGATTATCTAGTCCATGACCGATGAGCCGTCGAAGACCTCTGGGTAGTAAATTAGTACACTCATATTACACTCCTACCTGAGTTTTGAAGATTTTTTTGAAGTTGTTGCTCGAGCTATGAAGATCTCATCTCTAGCCATCAGGCCGTATCAACTTCTAGAAGATGGATACTCTATATGTATATCTTTTTTATTTCAAGATGTAGCTCCATTGTGTATTGTTCGCAGCTACACTTTATATAGTTATTTGACATGGATCTACAGTGCATTTGATTGGTAGCCATGATTCTATTTTATCCCGAGCATGGGTATACCCACCTTGGTGAGACATTTGTTATTTTTCAGATGGTGCCTCCCGATTCCTAGTCCCTGGGCTCACCTGTTCGGCACATCAGTAAAGATTGGTAATGTATTTCGGCCATCAGATGCTCTTCTGACCTCATACATTAGGGGGAATCTGTTATAACCCTAATTTTCACCAGACATGCTTACCTAGCATCAGGCCATCTCAGATTCTTTTTTTGCCAAAAGCACTGCTGAACAACTCTTCTTAAAAACCTCTTTTATAAGGGCCCATGCACCCTACTCCATTATTGCACGTGTGTACACACTAGCTGACTCAAAACAGACCGCGTGTACCTACAAAAGCATGAAAAAAATAAAGTTTTCGACGGAACACACAGCTTTAGGTAAGTTAACTAAACCTTCTAGCCATGCATAGTCGAGGGTTCATCCAAATACCTAGCTTCTTCTAGCCTATAAAAGAAGGTTTAGGGGTCCCATTTGGAGAAGGAAAAATAATAGTAAAGAAACTCTACCCAATTGCACATTCCCATTGTCCCAACCCTTTAGCCATCCTTGTGCAAAGAGAGATACAGAGAAAAGAAGTTGGAGGACATTTGAAGAGGATCCCAGGATCAGGTTTGCGGAGCAGTGGCTGGTCTCGACATTGTAAGTTAATTCATTAAAGTTAATAATAAAGAAATGTTTTTCCCGTCCCACTATATGAGTTCTTCATAGTTTATTGAATATATGTTTGAATCTCTAACCCATTAATCTGTAGGTAAAATGCATGTATAGTTTGTTGCTTTTTTTGTGTGCAGGTCAGCCTTGGGAGGAGAGCTACCAACAAGCGATCAAGCGTGAAGAAGGATCGACATCGAACGCCCGAAACAAGGTATGTTCGTACAACCATGTATTTGCTTAAAAGAAATGGGGATTAGGTCTGGGATGACGGTAGAAAGTAGGATTATTTCGGTCTCATTTGCATGCATGATATAACCCTAAATGCTAGTTCGTAGGGGGATTGCCCACCACAAAAATGCATCTCCCTGGCGACATGCTTTCTTATATACTCTTCCCGCACACAATTCATTTTTCTGCTCTGATACCACTTGATGCAAACCCTGTCCTATGGGCCTATGTGACCTCTTGGTCTAGAATAAAACTAAATAGGAGTCAGAGTGTCTCTTGGGATCCCACCGACCCCTAAACTTAACTTACCCACAAGTTTCACAATAAACAGACACAAAATTTGAATTCGTGAGGGTTCCTTTGGTCTAGGAAACCTGTGCATGCGACCACAACTTGTGGTTGAGAATCTCGCGAAAGCGCTATTCGATAGTCCAAGACTTCGAGATTTGGGATTTACCCCTACTCCAACAATAATCAATGAACTTTCCCCGAACAGTCGAACCGTCAAACTCACGAAGAGTCCAAGGATCAACGGTCCACACTCCTTGACTAGATCAATGATCCAAACTTTATCCGTGACTTCGAAGGTTTGAGAGATTCTTCACCTAACACAACAAGGACCAAACTTCCCCAGAGTGTCGAATCACCAAATCACTCAGGGATCTAATGGTTCGCACTCACCCACAAATATATGGTGGAGATTCAATCTAGGACTTCGGAGCTTTGGGCCTACCTTGCTACAAACAACTTAAAAATTGTCAGTGCAGCGAAGTCCAAAGGACTTAGCACTTAATGAATTTTCTCCTTCTCCCTATTGAACGACTATGAGTATTTCGACTTCTCCCAAACTGATCTCTCTCGTTCAACCCTAAAACAAAGGGATTTCACCTCTTCTTGAGTTCCCCCCTGGGAACATACACTCATTATTCCTCTTGGTCTTTGTCACATGAATGAATTGAAATATGACGCACACTTTGCGCTTCTCTCTTGAGCTTAGAACCTTATAACTATATGGGTCGATGCACTCTTTGCATTAACTCTCTTGAGCTTTATCAACACTTAACAAAGTGTTAGATATATGCACTCCTTGCACTGATCTCCCCTT
Source organism: Picea glauca (assembly GCA_000966675.3). Taxonomy (NCBI): domain Eukaryota; kingdom Viridiplantae; phylum Streptophyta; class Pinopsida; order Pinales; family Pinaceae; genus Picea; species Picea glauca. Next base: position 628,708 of record JZKD02S0139088.1, on the reverse strand, counting down.
GACCCTTTACACTTCTCTGAGTGTAGACGCACGCCTTGCGCTTGCTATATGCAAACCTACACTATCTCTTTTGATCTTCTGAACCTATATATGGTTCTTCCTCCACACTCCTTGCATTGGAATTATGCACTCCTTTGCACTGTGATTCTCAAAAGATAAACAATTGAAAATTATAACAATATTAAGAACTCATTCAAAAAAACATTTGGATAAGCTTTCATACACAGAGATAATGACACAACATCTATTCCGTTTCAGAAAAATGAACAAGTTCACAGTCTCTTAATTTTGAAAGAAATTCTCTTCTTCTATATTTCTTCCACAACAATTAACAAAAGTTTCAACAACCTTCAGCAACCTCCTTTGGGATTAGATTACATTGATTTATACATGAAGGAAATTTTTGAGCCTTCCCTCCAGACTATTCTAGTGCTTTCATATCACAACTAAAAGCATCCTACCACTAAGGTTATTATAATAAATGAACATTTACAATCTTAGATATGAGTCGACACTCAAAGTATGTACAATCCTACAGGCATTAAAGACAATGACAACATCCTAGAGCATATACAATGGCTCTATCCGGAAGATCTCATGGGATCTTTAATTACAAAGGCCTAAAAATTAAATTGATGTTCCCTCCTTGGGATCCAAACTAGTTAAAGTGTGTTGAGTTTGATGTTGAGTCATCTTCCAACAATCCTCATTAAATGATGAGGATGATGCTCCTACATCAAATTGGTAAGAAAAATCATTCAAAATATTGTAATGAAACCAATTGTGTATTGTCACAAACAATAGTAAATAGGAACACAAGAAATCATTGTTTCCTCAAGAAAACATCTAAGCTTGTTAAAGTGAATGACAAAACCCTTTAAAATTATTCGATTAGAAGATGACATGTTGACATAAATAGACAAATAGAATTTTGGACCTTCATTGGTAGGTTGTCTCATTCCAACATGAAGTCAATTGAAGTAATGAAAGGATTAGTGCATAAATTTTGGCATGATCAAATAGGGCCTTCTTCAAAACAAAAAGGGTGTATTAAAATTGATAAAGGGTTCTAGGTACTATAAACCCCACATTAAGTACTTTCATGACACAACAAAAACAAAACTATTTGAGATATTGAAGAATCATGAGAACAAGGATTTGAAATTGGGCCAAAGATCTTTTGAGAAATGCAATCCTTGGTATGTTAGAATAAGCACACTCCATAACACATGTTGTTGTAGATTCCACGTATAATTTGGTTTTTATTATGACATATATGTATAAATTCATCATGTTTTGAATTCTAACCATTGCACTAATGCTAAGTGATAATACCACCAACTTCACCAATAGACTTTATTTATAGCATTGTGTAATAAGCCATGGAAAAAACATATTATGAACAAACTTGTTTAGCTAGGGAATGCCTTAGGTGTGATGGGATGGAATTATTGAGACATTTCATTCATGAGAGTGAAGGTCATGAATTTATGAGGATAGAGGTTGGTGTGCAGAGCTTTAAATATGTCACTTATAAAATAGATAGAGGGAAAGAAAGCAAAATTTTAAAATTGGTGTCATCCGAGGTTGATAACTTTCTCTAACTTAGAATTTATTTTCTTTAAACTTCAATTTTGTTGTAATACAACTTATGTTGAGTTATATTTGTGCCAATAGGTAAAAGTATGTAATTTCATTTAATAATTCCTGCAAAATGCCCAACAATGTGTTCAACATCTCCATGTGGTTCAATGCTTAGATGAGTATTGAATAATTTGAATAGATATGTTTCCCTCGATACTATACTTTCAATGGTCGATTTTGTCAATAACTAAACCTTCCAACCCCAAAATGAGAATAAAATTTAATATTATTATTTATATCAATTTTCCTTAATGGTCCATATAATATATATGCATGGTATAGATAGAATCAAAGACAAATTGATAATATTTAAGTTGTATCACTTATATGTAAGTGATTATAGGTGATTTTCCATTATGTGCACCATTTCTTCCACTTTTCCTAGGATCAACTAAAGGAGAAAACTACATAGATAGAGAAACATTGGATTTGGTTTGACAATTGTGCTAGTCAATGCAAAAACACCCACATATTTCAATGGTTGTGTTCGTTGCACAAAAAATACAAGGTGCATATGCAGAACTATTTTAAGGCTATCCATGGGAAAGGAAAACATGACGAAGGCGGAGCATGTGTAAAAATATCCCGATGTAGGGAGAAGTTAAAGTTAAGTAAAAATTCCACTATTTGAGATGCAAAATCTATATTCAAGTGGTGTATTTCAATAATGTTATAGGGAATACGAATGTGAGAGGAATCATCAAGAAAAATACATGCGCAAATATTTTTGGGAGGTGGTTGAAGTGAATCATTTACATGCATACTAATGTAATAGTGTGAATGGGACCCACAGTTTTGATTTAGTTTAAAGCTCCAAAAAACCTATGTTTGAAATGTGGATGAAAAAAATTGTGTTCTTGTGTCCCCCATGTAGTGATGGTGAATGGGATGTGTGTGAATCATAAAACTAGGTTGATACATGGGATCATATATCACTTTTCTTTGATAAACATCTAGTTATTATATTAACCATATTAGAGAAAGACCAATAATTTATTTCACCAAATTATGATCATGTCTTATATATTGTACATCCTAGTATGATTTGATGTCTCTTTGAACTATTTATGATCATTCATTGGACATTATTGACCTTACCTTATATCTAACTCAAATTCAATGCATCTCCATTTATTTCAATAATGTGGAAACCCTAAATATATATCTAAATGAATATGAAGGAAACCACTTTATGATTGAGTTGATGGTTGTTAAAGGTAAATATATAACATAAGAAAACAATAGAAGAAATAAAGGTGGCTATGTGTTTAGGGATTACAACTGTTTTGCAAGTGTATACCACTTTATGAACTTAATCATTGGTATAAGCCTCTAGTTACAAATGATGTGTTAATCCCTAGAAAAATCTCCATGTTAAGTATAAAACCCCTTATTAAGTCCTAGATATTGAATTGTTACATTTATAGTGTTATATTTGTCTTAGGCTAGAACCCTTCATTGCACCCCTTCATTATAATTGTACCATTGTCTCCTATATATACCAAGGAGACCTAGTCTTAGGATCATCTCATCTCATCTTGTACATTGAATATATTGTAAAAGGAGGTTTTGCCCTCGAAGTGGACTATTATTCATTATTTTTTATCATTCTCAAGGCATTGGTTCATAATATTTGGTATCATAGCATCGATCCAAGGGTTTTTTGCTTCAAACGAGTCATCTTGGAATTTTGGCTATAAATTGTTTTTGGGACACTTCATACAGTGAAATTTAGAGCTTACTTAGGAGACATATCATAATATGGTTGGTAAAAATTTCAAGTTATGTTTCGTTATACTTTCAAAGATATAGCCTATGGAAGATAAGGTTTTTGACTCATCCAAAAATCAGTTTAAACAATTCATCTTGTAATTTTCGCTATAACTTTTTTCTGGGAAGTTTCAGAGAGTGAATTTTTTTTGGAGATTAAGGAGAAATAACGAAGTACATTTTTTTTCAAATTTTAGGTTCTAGGGATTTATAGTTTTGGATATATATTTTATCTAAGTTAGGGTTTGTGACTAGTCCTGAAAATAGTATTAAATGATTCATCCTTTTATTTTCGCTATAAAATTTTTTTAGTGAAGTTTCAAACTTTGAATTTTTCAGAATCCTAAGAAGACATACAAAAATACACGTGGATTTTTTTATATATATTTTCAATCATTATAAATTGTGAGATATATCTTGTGGAAGTTGGAGATGTTTACTAATCTTGAAATCAATCTTAAACAAAATAGTTTGGTATTTTTGCTATAACTTTTTGTTAGTGAAGGTTCACACTGTGAAATTTTCAAAAGTCTAAGAAGTCATATCATAGTACTACAGGTCAACATTTTAGACTCATAAGGGTTCAAAGTTCATATATATATCAGGACAAAGTTCAGTCATCCAAACATACTCCAAACTAGGGTTTGAAAGGTATGTAACTTACAATTGGCATAAATTTTAATTAGAAGATCTATTCTTGGTGATTCAAAATTTGTGAAAAGGAGGAAAAAGAGATGATTTATTATTTTCCCATATGTCAAAAAATGTTCCTCCAAAATTTATTTCACCAAATAAATATCCATAAAATTCAACCATGACTCATGAAGAAAAAGATGAAATTTTTCACCAAATTGAAAAGGTGGAAAAGACGATGAATGAAAATCGGGAACATATGAAAAGGAAGATGAATGAAAAGAGTGTACATATGGAAAATAATATGGATGAAAATAGGTATGAAATGGAAACAAGGATGAATGAAAATCGGGAACACATGGAAAATACGATGGAAGAATTGAAAAATTCCATATGTGACGTGTTATTACAATGATCTACACCAAGTGCCAAGATTACACAAGGTACATGTTGACTCGTGATTTGTCACCTACTACAAGAGCTCGCAAAGAATTGCGAGTGTATAACTTATTTAAAAATATATATAACTATAATAGGTGGGGTCCCCTAGGAGAAAGCATTGAAATGATAAAGTCCTTGTATAACATTCTCTCTCTCAGCATAATGGCCTAGTATTGGTTTACATTGTAGGAATCACTTCAATATTGGTATCAAAAGTCAAGTATTGTATAATAACTTCAACTCAATGGTTCCTGAATAGTTATACCTTCATCATGTGGTATTAAAAAGAGATATATGTTTCGACCATGTTTTTAATACTCATACAAAATACTTGTTTGTATAAGTATATGCATCTTATATTGTGCTAGGTTGCAATTTCAAAAAACATAGATGTTATAAGTGATATTTGATAAGCTACATGAGAAACTGAGTATATGGTTATTGTATCAATAGTTCATATGAAGTATGGAAGGTATATAGTTTATGGAAGAATTAATAAGAAAGTGGTTGATATATGGAAAAGTATATGGTATATGGGGTTTTCAAACTTAGCATATGTCATTGGTCGGTTTGGCTTTGAATTGTTTGTTTCTCCTCGATGAATTAAAACGTATATGGATAGACTCCTTGAGGCAAATAATTAATATGCTAGTAATTAAGTTTTGGTTGATGTTTATGGTGGTTATTAATCAACACGTATCATATATTTTTTGGGTACTGTACATTATAAGGTTTCAATTGATGATGACATGTCATTTTTGTTTTATATCGAGTTTGATATGGTAGTGGAAGTGTATGGGATTTGAGATGGCCACTATGTTATCCATGCATTCAATTTGAAATGACATGGGAATTAATGCCACCATACCCACACTTTACCACTTTGGATGTCTCTGGGGTTCTCTTCATTTGTTGTTTTGGTTTGGACTATGGAGAGAACATTTCTTTGGATCTAGAAGACACCATGTTCATTGTGGAAATGTGAAATTGGTGCAACCACTTGGAAACGAGTTGATATAAGACTTGGATATTTCCTAAAAGGTATGTACACATACAAAGTTGAATATGACAATGAAGTGTATTTGTTATTAAATGGTTTAGTTCAGCTCTGTAAATGGTTTCGTGTGTGTAGTTTCTCCTTCCTTATTCTCCACTCATATACAAATATTTTTTTATGGTCAAAGAAGTTATTCTGGTTGAACATTTTTTTTGAAAAATGTTATAGAAGAGAGGTTGAAGATGTTTTTTTTTTTGCATGATTGTTGTCTCTCATTCATTTTATCACTTTCCATAATTTTTTGTTCTAACCCAAATGGAAAATGAGCTCTGCATAAACTCAGAGTGATGACCAAAATTATATGGATGAATGCAACCTGGGTTTTATTTGGAATCACTTGGAGAGCATGAATAATATGGATCTAGTCATACAATTTCCAAATCTCACATCTCAACTCTTTCTGTTTAGTCATTTTTCAAACTAAATAGTTCACCTCTATTTAAAAGAGTTAAAAATTGAATTTGAAAGTAATGGCATCCTCTCTTGTTTGGTGGATTCATTTTATGGAAATCATGAATTAAATCTCACCCAGGTTTTCTGGCATTAGTTGGATTAATTTAAAGGTTGGGTTTTCTAATCTTAGACTGCTTCTTACCCTTATTTCCATCTCATACATGTTTCATTGTTGGAATGATTTATATAAATAATACTTACTTGGGTTATTCTAGACCTATCTACATCCTCTTGTCCACGTGGAGTCTCGATGATTCATTCCATTCTATCAAAGGTTGACTGTGTATTTAAAAACAAATTGTGATATTTGACATTTTAGGTGCTGGAAAGTGTTATAAGTGAAATAAGTTATAATTGCAATTTTTGGTTGAGTGATATATCATTTCGAAAGAAATGTGAGGGTTGATGTGTTTAAATGATATTGTCTTAGTTATTCTATGGTTGTAGATTGCAATGATTTTACCAATGGTGTTGAGTATGTTATAAAGAATATCAAATGCCAGTTGTTATAAGTTCTTGGTTGACATTTTTTGGGTTATTATTGGGTAATGGACATACATTAGAAGTAATGGATGAAGTTTGAAGTCCTAAATGGTTTCACATGAATTGTTCCTCCATTATTTACCATTTTCCATGAATATATTCCCCTATTATTTAATACAAGGTCATGATAAAGTAAAGAAGCTGATATAAATGTATTAAATGACAAAGAAGCTATCCCAGTCATTTATTTTTATCATTTTTCATTTTTTTTCATCAATCCCTATTCATGTTTAATAATGTGTGTGTGTGTGTGTGTGTGTGTGTGGAAGAGGTATATATAATATTAAAGCTTCAGATTGGATAAAAGAAAAATTTAAGGAAAAATTGTTGGTGTTGAATGTATTTTGGTTTTCTTCCCTTCTTATGCATTATCCCCTCTTCATTTATTCCCTACATACTTGATCTGTGATGTTGCATACAAAGCCTTACTAAGTGATATTTAACAAATATTTCTATAAATTTTTATTCACTCTATGTTGTATTATACTTGAATAATTTATTATTGACTAATTGAAATGTCAAATGGAAATAGAAGAGATTTTTTAGCAGAGGGACTAACAGAGGGGCAGACAAAAGAGGTAGAATGCCAAATGTATTTTGGCAGCAAGGGAGGAACAAGAGGATGATATGTTCTATCCATTTTGATGTCGATTTAGATGAATTTAATCAACTAGTGCAAATTAGTTAATTTTCTATCCTGCCTTACCTCAACCCCCAACTCCTCCTAGTGCACCTTTACAGCCACATCCCAGTATCATGGAATTTTTTGAACCTCATGTTTAACCAATGATTAATGATGGTTGTGATAATAACCCAATAAATCAAACTTATGATATCACACAATGGCCTGTCAACCCCCCTCCACCTCCTCATACAACACCATTTGTTACATTGGGTGCTTCCATATCCCATTCTCCTCCCAAGGACCAAAGAATTCCCCCTGATGAATTTCATATGGACAAAGGAAATAAAATTCACCTACCCTAACACCGAGGCACCTGAGTCATCCTCTAAACACTCAAAACAACAATCATCAAATGAAGAAAGTGATAAAAGAGAAGATTCATTTAGTGATTGTTGATGTTTGAATCGATTAAGATTGAAATAATAACCTCAAGAGGATAATAGATCCCCCTACGTTTTTATAGAGGTGATACTCCTATGTATATTCTTCAAAGATTTATCTTTAAATATCTTTAGAAAATGATTTAAAAAAAAAAAAAAAAAATCCAGATAGCAAACTCCAAATCTTTATGAATAAAATAAATTTAAAATGTTGTGGACTAAAAATAAAATACCTACATCAAGTAATTCCTGAGAAAGGGACCACAGATATTCACTCATAAAATATAATATTTTTAGTAATATTATACAAAACTAATAATTACAAAAGTCGTAATACAAATCTCGCATCCATCACAGAATTCAAATATTTTCGATCACATTCAAAGAAGGGAAGATAAAGGCCCACATATAAGATAAATTTAGAAAATTATTTTCATTGAAAACCGAATAGAATACGAGAGGAAAAATTAAATATCCAATGATCAAAACTCAGAGTTCAAAATATATTATTAAAGTTCATACCCGAAGTATTTCTCTCGGATGTTTTCAAAAAATAATAGTCTTTGATAGTATTAAAAAATAAAGTGCATTCGTCCAAATATGGACTCGAATCATGCTTCTATGGACCATAAAATTAAGATAAGAGATAGGAATAGGGTAGGACCTGAAAGGAAGACAAAAGAGAAATATTAAAAAATCAGTTATGTTTTTCTTGGGATAGATAAAACAAATCTGGATGAATTCTGAAAAGGAAGAGAAGAAAAATTGGGAAGAATGTGATCTGTATTACTCACTATGATGGAATCTCTTGATCATTTCGTGGCTGATGTTTCTCTTATATTCTCCTTGGTGGCAGTTTCACGACTGGTACCAGCCACTTCCATTTGATCCTCTTTAGTAATTTTGATTAAAGCTAACTTTAACCAATTCTCAATGTATTCATGCATATGAGCAATGGTTATCTCTTGTCTAACTCTTATGTCAAATAATGCATTTTCAAATTCTCTAAGATCAATTGAAAGTTGTTGTAATGTAACTATAATGTCTTTATTTTTGTTTACATATTCTACAAGCCAACTTTCAATTTCCTACTCCGTATACTGAATCATGTTGTTGAATTTCTTCATTGATATGCCCTTTAATATTTCCAGATGCTCTTCAAATTGTTGCTTTTTCATGAAAACAAAGTTTGAAATCAATTTAGGATCTTTTACTTCACCAGTAGTTCCTACAAGGTCTAACTCGACCAACTTCAAATAATAGTCACCCTTTTTAACACTTAGAACATCAAGATCATTTAATATCTCCTTTAAGGTTTTAATTATATTTATCTAACATGATTTTAATTGTTTGATAGGTGTCGGGGATGGAAAATATTTTTCTTTTCTCTTGAGCTCGGTCATACTAGAAATTTTCAGAACAAATGTAATTACAACATATTTATAAAAACCTTCATCATTTTTTAGGTCAAACTATAGGTATTCTCTGAAATTTTGAATCTTGGAACCCAAAGAGATAAAACAACTTGCTAAATCCCATGTCTCTAAAATGAGAGACATTATCTTCTTTATGTTTTCTCCAATACAGTGCCTAACTACAACAAGTATATTCGATGTTCCTTTCAACCTTAAACTTTATTATCATGTTTTATCAAAGCTTTTCCAAGTTTGGACTGATGAAATTGGAGTAGCAAATATAGGGGGTGGCATTAGAGTAGAATCTAATTTCTTAAACCTTTATTTAAGAATGGTATTTGTGGCTTCCATATCATCAACCAAAATTTATAAACAATCTCTCGTAGCTCTATGAATTATAGAAATTCTTGAAGGGGGTACACCACTGAGATATAACTCTGAACTAGATTTTTCCTGGATTCTTTTATTTTTTGAATTAAATATTTAAAAATTATTTTTTTTGGAACTTTTATCAAATAAGACATTCTCAACAGTGAAGGATTATTCCTCTAAAAATACTTCCTATTGAATTGAAATTTCGACTACAACTTCCTTACTTTCTTGTAATCCTTGTTCATCATGAGGAAATTGTGTATTCTCAATGTCCACATCCAGGTCCATATCTTCAAGGATAATCTTGTTCTCGGGTACGTGTTGTTCTACCTCTTGTTGGGAATTTTGTCTTTTTCTTTTAACTTGGAGTTTATGAGACTGCTCCAACCTTCCCTTTGGAGGGTTTTTGTCGCCTCCATCATTAAAATTATTAATTGAAGATTTATTTTGTCTCGATGTTACTCACTGAAATATTTTCTTGGGTGGGATTTTTTTCTGTGAAACATTGGGAGAATGAGTACTTATTCCATTCATCACTCTTCATCTATTCTTATTCTATTATATTGTACTAACAATAGTCTCAATGCCATCTATTTTTATTTCGACTATTTGTGTTGGCGGGTCCTGACTATCACCCTCCTCTTCTTCAAATAAAACTGTATTAGTTAGTGAAATGATAAATCCGAAACATGTCATGTGGTCAATACAAAGATGGTTTGGGTCAAAACCATTTATTTCTTCTGCACATTTTAAATTGTATTGGTCCAAATGTACTACAAATTCATCAATTTAAGAAATACTTCTTAATAAAATTTCTCCAATTTTCCATGGCAGTGGAACGACCTGTCTCTTCCTTTTCTCATAGAATAAATGTACCCATAACTTGTACTTTCTGGAAATATCTATGGAAAAAATTATATCTAGAACATAATAAGGGAGATAAAGGCACTTCTCACGAGAACAATAGATTCTCGCCACACTATAATGTTCCATTTTTTCAAAATTCCCCTTTTTTTCATCTAGGAAGGTTGATGCTTCTAGGGACAATCTATTTGTATTCACTCTGAAGATAAGTTTATTGAAACAAGATACAAATGCATTGTAAACTTCATAAAAATGGTAAGTGCCATTTTTTTTCCATAAGCCCTGATACCACATTGTTATTGGATCAATCTTAGAGTTAAATCATTTTCCGATACTCAAACCCTTAAAGACATGAAAATAAGTGATAGAAAATATCAAATAGGAAGACATATAAAATATCTTATTTTTCTTGAAGTTCGATAATTGTGAAGAGAATTTCCTAGAAATAATATTTTCCCAATAAAAGATTACTTTTTCATGAACCGTGAAATATAAAATGTAAAGAGCCAACATAGGAATGGTTGTTGTGGATTGTTTACCTATAACTCTAGAGAAAAGACATGCTTTCTCTCTATAGGTATTTTTAAGTAAACTAACGTAAATTTTGTATATATCCTTCGGCATTGTTACAAGATATTCAAGATATTCTTGCAGGAGTTCTAATCCATTATCACTTTCCTTCAAAAAGCTCCTTGATTTGTCTCCCTTGAATGTGATTGTTGGATCTGGAAGTTTCAACATTCTTTTGAAAAATGACAGTGATAAAGAAACAATAAATTTTGATTGGAGTTGAATCATTCTCTGATGTTGTCCAAACTTATCAGCACACCAAGAAACTATTTCTCTAGAATCAAATACTTCAGATACACATCCAACTAAGGAAATCCTTGATGTCCAGACTCTCTTTTCATTTATTTCTGGCAAAGGCAATGATGAATAATACCAATACAATCTCGACCACTGAAATCTCTGGTCCTATCATCCAAATAAATTGAGAATTTTTCTAAGTAAAAGAAAAGATAGAAGGGAACAGGTATAAACCTATATACAAGTCAACAATTGGCTCCAACTATGGGACGGTAACCCCTCGTGGGTCACCAATGATCCAAAATATCAATTATTGGGCATGGAGTTAGTATAGGAAAAGAAGAAATCAGTAAGAACTTGGAAGTATTTACAAGGAAAAAATAACCTATGGAAAAATGAGAGTAAGATTAATCAAGAGAAAAAAGGTTTGAGATGTTGTCCATTGACTGGAAACATCTAAATTGTATCCTTCATTTCCCTGATCAGATAAAAATTATAACTCGATAGTTTTTGAATAGTATAAGGTTCAATCCATAATGCCTCAAATTTTGTATGCAGAGAAGGATTTTCCTTGTCTTTGTTCCATAATAATACCAGTTGTCCCTTTTGAAAATATTTTATTGTTACTCCCTAATCAAAATATGTCTTGATGGTTTATTGTCTCTGATTCATTTTCTTCAATGCTTCATCTCGTTGCTCTTCCAATTTCATCAACTAATTATATATTCTATGTAAAGGAGAAACTTCCTCTACATCTTCAATATTCACAACATATGTCAAATCATTTAGTTCTAGATTAACATGCATGCTTTCCTCTTTCCCATACACCCATGTATATGGAGATATTCCGGTGCTATCCTTTTGTGTCAATCTACTTTCCCATAATGTGTCTATCAATTTCAAATTCCAATTTATTTGATTGAGATCAATTGTTTTCTTGAGGATTTCGATCAAAGTCTTATTTGTAGGTTCATCCAAACCATTTCCTTGAGAATAATAGTTTGACGATTATCCCATTGCAAACCTAATAAATATTTATCCATTGTCTCTGATAAAATTCTATGTGTTGGAAAGTTGGTTTTCATTGATGTGAACGATTGGATATTGATTTCAACCTTTGGAGAAGTTTGAAAGACCTAGATATGTGATCGAGATAACCCTTGGAGAAGTTTAGAAGCCCCCAAAATGTGGATGAGATTGTTGGATAGTTGATTATCATTTGTATGGTTGAGATTGTTGGTAAGTTGATTAATGTCATCCATAGAAGAATTCTAAGAGACAGGTGTAATTGATGAAGCCTACAAGAAGCCCTAAAGGTGTGGTTGTGGAACCTGAAGTTGTTTGAGGAATTTGAACATGAAGGAAAGCACAAATGCAGGTAACATACTCATGGATGGATAGTTCTCTTCGTATTATTTCCAACGGTAGGTGTTACACCACGTGGTTCCTCATAGTTGAGGAGTTATGGCCTCATGAAGTTGAAAGCCACAAAGAATGGTTAAGAAGCCCTAAACAATTACAAAGTCATTAGTTAAGGGAAAAGTGGTTCTAACAAGAAAGTATGGGCTGACCCTAAAATTAAGAAAAAGGGTAAAACAATTATGACCCTAAAATCAAGAAAAAGGGTAAAACAATTATGACCCTAACGTTAGGAAAAAGGGTAAAATAGTTTTGACCCTAAAATTAGGAAAAATGGTAAAGCAGTTATTTCCCTAAAATTAGGAAGAAGGGTAAATTAGTTAAAGGGTAAAACAATTGTAACAAGAAATTAATTAAGGGTAAAGTGATTACAACAAGAAAGTAATTAAGGGTAAAGTGGTTGAAAAGAAGTTACATGGAAGAGTATAGATACACATCAAGAGTCTATCATTCATACGCACAAGTTCATTGAATATCTATATAGTAAACACTTGATCTCTTGGTGAATATGAGGTAGAAAGGATGAGGTAAAGTAAAGGGGATGCTTGTTCCAAGTTGTAGCAGGGTATGATGATGTAGTAAGGTTTCTATATGATTAAAGGTGTGTTTATATTTATGTTTTGAAGGTTATATATTGGTGATGGTATGGTACATGTTGAGTTATATTTTGGTGATGTTATGGTACATGGTTTACGGGATATTTTTTGGTATATGATTAAGGCATATCATGAGTGATATGACACATGTTTGGGGTACATAGCTTATGGATGTTGGCACATCTTTGGTACATGGTTTAGATGCATATGTTAATGAGGTTATGGTACATGCTTGGTGATGTTAGTACATGATGAGACACATCTTGGTGATGTTATTGTTCATGGTTTAATGAATGGTTTGGCACATGGTTGAGGCACATATCTTGATGATGATATGGTGCATTGTTAGAGGGACTTGTTAGTGATCTTGGTACATGTTTGGTACATGAGTAGAGGTAGTTTGTGGTGATGTTGGGGATATGGTTTTAGATATGCTCTTGGTTATCATGGCATGAGTTTCATGCAGTTGTGAGTGGATCTGGTTGATGATGAAACCATGGTAGTGATAGTGACAGTGACAATGAAAGGTTGATGGTTTAGTATCAGTGGCAATGACATGTTGATAATGGCATTGATTCTGGTAGTGACAGGTTGGTATACATTTATATTTCATGGAAATGGGATGGGGCAAGGAAAGGGGGTTGTAGCCTCTTTTTGGTGGTGTCAGAGAACTCAAGGAGTTGGAGCTTCCTTCAGGTTGGATCCTGTAAACTGGGGGGTTGGACCCTCCTTCCAATTGTAGCTGGTAAATCAGGGAGTTGTAGTTTCCTTTAGGTCAAAGCTTGTAAATAGGGGTTTGTAGCCTCCTTCTAATTTTATATGGAGAATTAGGAATTTAGTGCTTCCAATGAATGTATTCTTGACAATATATAAGAAAGATTGTCGTGGTTTTCTCCCATTTGGTTTTTCATGTAAATTTTGGTGTATTGTGTATTTGATGAGATGTTGTTGATGTGATGATACTCAATATTATATGGTAATTATATATTGAATGAAATCATAGATGATACATTGATGATATATTGTTGATAAAGTTGAAGTTTATATATTGTGGTCAAAAGAGGTAAAAGTGCTCATACTGATTCACCCCCCCTCTTAGTATTCCAACAATTGGTATCAGAGAAAGGTTCCTTCAAGGAAATAGTTTAACCACTAGAAGGTATATTATGGAGTACTTTGAGATTGGAGTACCACAGTTTGATGTTCAAAATGGCCCGAGATATGAAATGTGAAGCATAAAATTGAAAGTGTTCTTATAGGCCCAGGGATATGATATTTGGAAATCAGTTGTGACAGGGTACACTGCTACAAAGAAACCTCCAAAGACTGCAGCCAAGAAGGAATTGAAAAATAAAAATAAAAGAGAAATGGATTTCATCCTGGAGGGACTATGTGATTCAACAAAAGACAAAGTGGGAAAATGTTCATCAACTAAAGATATTTGGGATAAGCTACATAATATATACTCTAAGAGATCTCATATTATCATAGAACTAGAGCATACTAATCAGAATAAATAATATGATGAAATCGAATGACAAGAAATATGCTAATAATATCAGATAGATTCAAAAGAAAAAGATTGTGAAGTAGGCATAATGGATCTTGAAGCATAAATAATCAGTGCATTAGTTGAACTAGACAAATAAATAAATAAAAACAAGTCACTCAGGAATGAATTGGTCAAGCTAAAGGAGGGGTCTCAAAATCCCAACTCTGAGGAATATCAATAGATGATTACGAACCTAAAATTCTGAGTAGAATAAGACAGAAGGATTGGAGAACATACAAAAGTATGTTGGATTAAAAGAAGTGTTTGGAAGCTGAAATATTAGCTCAAAGAAAGGAAGCAGATAATATAGAAGAGATTTCAAAAATCCATCTCAAGGAAATATCTAAGGACTTAAATGATCTTGAAGCACAAGTCAGTCAACAGGAAGGAATACTTGAAGAAGAAATCATCTCCTTGAATATCCAACTCAGAGAATAAAAGAGAAATGAAGAAGTAATGAAGATGCAAATGGCGAACAAAGAAGAAGAATGTGAGAAGCTTGAAGAAGAAGTCATCTCATTGAGGGTTAAAGTTGACAATATTAACAAGAACTTGAATAACTCTCCAGTACTAGATAGAGCAGGTTTTGGATACATTGATGAGACCTCATGAAATGCAGATGTCGATCCCAAAAAGAGACTTGAAGAGAAGTCTTCAAAGTTGCCAGAAAGAAAGAATGAAGAAAAGGATAAGAATTATGCATAAGTACTCAAAGGAAGGGATTATGGTCAACAATATTCAAAGATGAATGGATACAAAAGAGATACATTTCTAGAAATATTTTCTACATTCAAGAAACAAAAAAGCATCAATCACGGTGAAGAAAACAACAGAAGAGAAGATCATGATTAGCCAAGACAAGAATTCAGAAGGACTACATCACAAAGAAGATCGTTCACTCCTAGGTATCAAAGTTTATTTTATGGTTATTATTTTACTTGTTCTAACTTTGGACATAAATTTGTAGACTACAGAGCTTATGGTATAAATGTTCAAGCAAGGAATGCTTATGTGGCTCCCTACAATATTGAATGTTACAAATGCCACAATTATGGTCACATAGTTTGGAATTGTAGAAGCATGATAGAGCCCTCCACGAAGGAAAACATTGATATCATATACAAGAAGTTTTGGAGAATAAAAGAGAGACAAGAAGATCAGATGAATGAAGAACAGGTCGCAGAAATCATAGGATTTTCATTAGTACAAGAAAGACAAGAAAATAAAGTAAAATAAGAACATGTCTCAAAGATCATATTGTCAGAATCCATAGAGTAGGTAGATGAGGAACAAGTTAAATAGATTGAAATCTCGCGATATGTAGTAGTTCAAGGCCGTGATGAATCTATAGGTGGGAAGGAAGATGTCAGAATCTAGGAGAAGGAAGAAAAGGAATACGGCTGAGTTTAGAAAGATGATGAATCTATAGACAAAGAAAAATATTACTCCACACTAGGGAGGATTCCTCCATTATTATGAGCCATCTGGCTTGGAAACTCCGAGTAATATGAATATTAAAAAGGGGTATTATAAGAAATGGTTGATACATATCAAAGGAATATCTTTCGAGTAGTTTTTAGTGTTTGAAATTTTTGGAAAGACAGTTTCAGAGTGATGGAAGAATTACAGAATGACATATAGGTTGATCGAGGAGCAGTTTACCAGGAATATATCAAAGGAATATTATTGAAATACTTATCAAGAAGAGATTCATGGTTGTATAGAATATTCCAGGAAGGAATATGTGATGATCAGTTGTAGTAGATTTTGAGAAGTCATTAGAATAGTATAGTGATAGATGGGTCAACATTGTGGAAATGTGTGTATCAGGGTCATGGAAAGTTAGTTACATATGGACATAGATGGATTTATGAGACACTTGACAGGTACAAAAGACACGAGTCATAGAATATGTGTGACAATGGACAAAATCGTATTGATAGTTGGAATTAGTTGGTTATGGAAAGGAAAGCAATGGAAGACATAGTAGAACATGGAAAGAGAAGCCATTAGTAGAAGCTACATCATCAGAGGAAGATATTGTTGAATAGGATGATAATTAATGATAAATATTGAAGGCTTGAAGTATATTTGAATTCTTTTTATATATGTCAATGAATTACACAAGGAATCACCAATGGAAAACCAACTCTGGAAGAGAGGAAAGGAAGAAGATACATGAATCCCTACATTGATCTACATGACATCTTGTATAGAAGTCAAGGGAAGATAAATCATCAAAGAAAGAGATCCAGAAAGGAATATCAGTAGCATACAGACAGGGGGATACATACCGACAAGGGGAGTTACTCTTCTTCCCATAATGTCATCAAAGAGAAAAGAACAAAGGCATGAATACAAAAAGAAAGAATAGAGCCATGGAGACAGAGAGAAAGATCAGAAGCATCAAGGCAAGGGGAGCAACCCCAAATAAAGATACACTTTTCCATTGATGTCAAAGGGGAAGAGATAAGAGAAATGACATGGAGATAGGGGGAGTGATGGTCACAAGGGGAGCATGAGCACGAGTGTTTCCATCAATGCATGCCATTAGTGTTTCCATTAATGCCAAAGGGGTATATTGTTGGAACGTTGGTTTGGATAGTTAGTTGTCATTGATATCAACCCTTGCATATTGATGTCAACCCTTAAAGAAGTCTGTAATACCAAGAGATGTGATCGAGTCAAACCTTGGAGAATTTTGGAATCCTCTGAGATGTTGATGAGATTGTTGGAAAGTTGGTTGATTGTTGGACAATTGGTTGTCATTTGTATGGTCGACATTGTTGGCAAGTTGATTGATTTCATCTCTAGAAGAAGTTCGAGAGACAGGTGTAATTGACGAAGTTTATGAGAATCCCTGAAGGTGTGGTTGTGGAACCCAAATTTGTTTGAGGAATTTGACCATGGAGGAAAATGTAAATGCAGGTAACATACTCATGGATGGATAGTTATCGTCATGTCATTTCCAATGGTAGGTGGAATTCCACATGGTTCCTCACGGTTGATGAGTTATGACCTCATTAAGTTGGAAGCTCTGAAGAATGGTTAAGAAGCCCTAAAAAATTACACAGTCATTAATTAAGGGAAAATTGGTTGTAACAAGAAAGTACGGGATGACCCTAAAATCAAGAAAAAAGTTAAAACAATTATGAACCTAAAATGAGGAAAAAAGGTAAAACAGTTATGACCCTAAAGTTAGGAAAAAGGGTAAAATAGTTATGACCCTAAAATTAGAAAAAAAAGGTAAAACAATTATGACCCTAAAATTAGGAAAAAGGGTAAAATAGTTATTACCCTAAAATTAGGAAAAAGGGTAAAACAATTATAGGGTAAAATAGTTTTAACAAGAAATTAATTACGGGTAAATTTGTTACAACAAGACATTAATTAAGGGTAAAGTGGTTGAAAAGAAGTTACATGGAAGAGTATAAATACACATCAAGAGTCTCTCATTCATACACACAAGTTCATTGAATATATATCTAGTGAACACTTGATCTATTGGCGAACATGAGGTAGTGAGGATAAGGTAAAGTAAAGGGGATGCTTGTTCCAAGTTGCAGCAAGGTATGATGATGCAGTAAGGTCGCTACATGGTTAAAGGTATGTTTATATGCATGTATTTAAGGTTATATCTTGATGATGGTATGGTACATGTTGAGGTATATTTTGGTGATGTTACGGTACATGGTTTATGGGATATATTTTGGTATATGGTTGAGGCATATCATGAGTGATATGACACATGTTTGAGGTATATAGCTTATGGATGTTTGCACATGTTTGGTACATGGTTTAGGTGCATATCTTGATGAGGTTATGGTACATGGTTGGTGATGTTAGTACATCATGAGATATATCTTGGTGATGTTATGGTTCATGGTTTGATGCATGGTTTGTCACATATCTTGATGATGATATGGTGCATTGTTAGAGGCACTTGTTGGTGATCTTCGTACATGACTAGAGGTAGGTTGTGGTGATGTTAGGCATATGATTTGACATATTCTATTGATGATCATGGTATGAGTTGCATGTAGTTGTGAGTGGATCAGGTTGATGATGAAACAATGGCATTGACAGTGACATGTTGATGGTTCGGTATTAGTGGCAGTGACAGGTTGATAGTGGCAATGAAAATTTGGTCTACATTTATATTTCAGGGTGACAATATGGGGAAAGGAAAGGCGATTGTATCCTCCTTCCATTTGGTGCTAGGGAGTTGGAGCTTCCTTCATGTTGGAGCCTGTAAACTAGGAGGTTGGAGCCTCCTTCCAGTTGTAGCTGATAAATCGGGGAGTTGTAGCTTCATTCAGGTTAGAGCCTATAAAGAGGGGGTTTTATCCTCCTTCAGGTTGCAGACGAAGAATTGGGAAGTTAGTTCTTCCAATGAATGTATTCTTGACAATATATAAGAAATCATTCTGTGGTTTTCTCCCATTTGGGTTCCCACATAAATTTTGGTGTACTATATATTTGATGAGATGTTGTTTATTTGATGCTACTTATGATTATATGCTAATGATATATTGAATGCAATCATAGATGATACATTGATGATATATTTATGATAAAGTTGAAGTTTATATATTTTGGTTAAAAGTGGTAAAAGTGCTCATATTGATTCCCCCCTCCCCCCTCTTAGTATTCCAACACTCTGGAACTCCAAATATTGATAAAATATTTTCTTTGAGTAATTTATAATCTCTTATGAATCATCCTTTTGCAATGATATTGCTTCTTTCCATTTTGTAAATTAATGTGTTGGTGTAATAATATATTAATGACATTTACTTGATTTCGTATTAATTGGCCCAATTACATCCAATCCCCATTATGTGAATGGCTCTTCTATTGTCACAGGTTGCAAAGGCATTGTTTCTCTTTTCATTTTTCCATAAAATATTTGACATAAACTACATTTTCTTATCATTGCATTTGAGTCTTTGAAAATGGTTGGTCAATAATTACTAGCTCTCATTATCCTGTGTGTAGTAGCAATAGGTGAAAAATTCCCACCAAAAATTCCTGCATGAAATTTCTCAAGAACTTTATGAAATCTTGTTGCATTAACACATCTCAACAACATTCCATCAAAATTTCAGCAACTAACACATACTAATTTGTGTTCATTTTTAATTCCCTTCTTTCTTTTGGAGACATGCCATTTCAGAGCTGGACAGATTTTAAATATAAAATAATAGATTTATACCATTCTAGAGTTGATTAAGATTATCCTACTGAAACAAATATAATCCCATTTAATGAATCGGTCCCTGCCATAAGTTTGTACAACCCCTATCATTTGACTACCTTCAGTGGCTTAATCTCAATGTCATATTCTGGAATTTTTTCCAACCAATTTTCCCATTTCCCTTCTATTGATTGTTGAGTAAGGATCATTTTCACTAGAGAGGTAGGAGCATATTCTATGCCATGAAATGATAAGATATAAGTTCTGAAATTAGCCACTTATTTAACTAAGGAAAGGGATTTCTTCACTATGTCTGAATACTTCAATTCATATTCATGCAATTTTTTGCTCATAAAACTTATTTGGATTTATTCTCCTTTAATATTTATTTGTGTTAGAATTGAGGTAATGGTATCTTCCAAAGAAAAGGAATATATGATGAAATCTTTATTAAAGTCTGGGTTGACCAACACATGTGCAGTGGTAATTGCATGTTTGATATTAGTGAATGCTCTTTGAATCTCTTGGGTCCATTCAAATATTTGGTCCTTTTTTAATAATTCATTTATTGGCTTAACAATTGTTGCATAGTCTCGGACAAATATTCTTACAATTTTTATTTTTCCAAAAAATGATTGTACCCCTTTTTTGGACATTGGTGGATTTAATTCATTGATAACTTTGACTCTGTCAAGATCAATATATATATATTCCTTCTTTGTTGATTATATGTCCCAAAAAATTTCCTTCTGAAACTACAAACAAGTATTTCTTTGGATTAAGAGATATTTCATATAATATGCATCTCTCAAAGACTTCTCTTAAATGCTCAATGTTCATTTCTATTATTTTGGAATGAATAGTAATATCATCTTGGTAATCAACCATGAATTTTTTGATTAAATATTTTAAGGAATGGTCCATATCCTTCTGAAAGGTAGCTCCAACATTTTTCAATCTGAAGGGCATGTGGGCATAAGCATATGTCTCCTTCTGAAACTACAAACAATAATTTCTTTGGATTAAGAGATATTACATATAATCTACATCTCTCAAAGACTTCTCTTAAATGATCAATGTGTTTTTCTCCTATTTTGGAATGAATAGTAAAATCATCTTGGTAATCAGCCATGAATTTTCCAATTAAATCTTTTAAGGAATGATCCACAACCCTCTTAAAGGTAGTTCCAACATTTTTCAATCTGAAGGGCATGTCGGCATAAGCATATGTCTCCCAAGGTGTATTGAAAGTTTTTTTTGGTCTTTCTTCTTCTACAACCAACACCTAATTATATCCCGAAAATCCATCTAATATGGACATCAAAGCTTAGCCAATTACTTGTTGTAGCAACATTTCCATGTTAGGAAGGGGATAATTGTCTTTAATAATTTTCTTGTTCAAATCTTGAAAATAAATGCACAAATGAATCTCTCCACTTTTATTTCTTACCATGATAGAGTTAGGCATCCATTATGAATGTCTAATTGGTAATATTATTCCATCTTTGTTCACTTTTTCCAACTCAATTTTCACCATGGGTTTCAATTTAGGATTTATTATTCTCAACTTTTGTTTGAATGGATTTGTCCCTTCTTTTAATGGTATGATATGTTGTAATATGGATTTATCATACTCGTTTAGGTCATTGTAAGTCCATGAAAAAACATAAAAGAATTATTTGAACAAGGAAGTATACTGATAAACCTCTTTATGCATCCATCCACTCCCAATATTTACATATTTTGGAGAATCTTCAGTGTTGATATTTATTTTTTGAGTTTCTTTCACCTTTTTGGTAGATGCTTCTTCTTTCAAGTTTTTCATTTTGAATTGATCATCTCTTGTGAATATAAACTTAGAATTGATAAAACATTTCAAGATTGGTTCATGATCATCAAGGCTTTCATCTGTGTCAACAAGAAAATCAACCAATTTTTCATCATTTTTCGAATACTTGTAGATGATATTGATTATCATGTATTGATGGTGTAAATATCCTCTTGACTTGAAATGTATTCTAATTTTGAAAATCATCAGGATTAAACAAGGATGCAAAAACTGCCATAGAGTCAACCTTTTGATTTATTTCTCTGGTAATAAAAGATATATTAAATGAATTGAAGGAATACATTAATTCATTTACTCTTTTGGCATAGAGTATTAATCACTCTTTTTTAATCTTATATTTCTTCCTGATGTGGTTTATGAGAAGTTCATAGTCGTCGGTAATTATTAAGTGTTAAATCTTCATTTGAAGTGTAAGATTCGTTCCTTGTATTAATGCTTCATATTCTGCCTCATTGATCATACAAGTAAATTAAATTATGATAGCATGAGGATATATAAATGAATTGAGACTTTTGAAAACAACTCCTACTCCGCTCCCTGAACTTGAGCAAGCACCATCAAAAGACATCCTCCAAAATCCTTCAAAGTAATTTTCTTCTTCTTGTTTTGAAATGTTTGACTGTTGTGGGTCAAGCATGGTATAATTTCCAATTCCAGCATCAATATAATCTTGCATTAATTTATTATATTTTTTCTTGAAAAAAAAATGGGTTTTCAAGTTCCCTAGGAACTCTAACCATTTTTCCATCTTTATTTGGTAACATCATATAATGACCATCATTCATGATGTACCCTCCAATTAGTGATGACCAATATCTTCCAAAAACTAATCCATAGGTTAGAAGAATATCCGCCACTACAATTGTGAAGACAAGTGTGATATGGGGGGGAACAATTATCCTAGCATAAAAATATTTAATTTCTCCATATGTTGGGACCTTTCTTGCGTGAATTGCGTAGATGCTCTCCCTAGTTTCACAATATTTGGTACAACCTATCCCAAGTGCTTCCATTACTAATAATGGCATGATATTATTTGTTTCTCCAGTGTCAATCAAACAATTATGAAGTACCATGTAATGATTTTCTATTGTAATATAAAAAGGTGGGACTTTACCTCTTGGTTTAGCTACTAAAATATTATGATGTCACTTGGGATTTGCTACAACAACCTCAATTCTATTACTTGGTTCATCTAATATTTTAAGAATTTTTTCCCTCTGTTGTGGCATTTTGACCACTTCCAAGAATGGCAGAGTCATTATCAACTTAGTCAAATCATCAATCACATTATACATCATTTGTGGAGGATTCTTCTCTTGATTTGCAACCACTTACTGCTTAGTTTATTTAGCTCCATTTGGCCTCATCTTTTCCTTTTCCCTTTCCACAGTTTCTTTTGTTTTAAATTTATTTGTGTGTGCTCTTGTTTGCACAACGTTGTCTTGTGAGGTATTAATTTATTTTTGTTCATCAAATATATACATGGATGACTCGCCTTCATTCATCTGTACATATTCAAAAATTTCTTCTTAAATGGAATCAGCCTCTTGATTAACATTATCAACAATCTCATCTTCAAAAATTTATCCTAATATTACAGTGTTAGGGTTTGACACTCTAGGTTCCCTTTGTCTAAATTCCTCATTCGTAACATCATTTCTTATTCTCTGTTCTTGAATAGAATTTCTCATTTTGGCTTGAACAAGAATTCTTGGATTAGGAGAACATTTTTCATTTCTTCTTAATCTTGTTAATTCATTTTGCATTTGTCGGATAGTTTGATTCATCTGTGCTATCTCTATCCTTTGTCTAGTTTATTACGTTTCTTTTGGATCGTTTATGAAATTAGGAATTACCTCTTGGAGGATCCCTCCACCAACTCCTTGATTTTCAATATTACACACTCTTTCATCTTCAACTTTCCTTGAAGATGATGTTCCTTGATCTGCAATACCAATGGTATCCATTTGTCTTTGGACTTTGTTGAGAATGATATTAGGATTAGCATATGTTTCCAACATGATTTCTTACATTTATGTTGTTTTACACATGGCTTCATTTAGGTCTTCAATTTGTTCAACCCTGATGGAAAATTTCACATTTGAGAGCATTGCATTTTTGTAACATATGATTATGACTGGAGCATTTGGATTATGTTCTTATGGGATATAATTAAGTGTTCTTACAAATAAAAAATTTAAGTCTCTATTCATTTCACCCTTTTTCAAATGGATTTGGATTAATTGAGTGATCAAAGTATGATATGCTACCAGAGGAGCATACATAGTAAAAAACATGGTTTCTAAGTCATCAAATAATGAAATTGATTGAACAAGAAGGGACATGTACCATTTATAGCCTTGGTTTGTCAATGTATGAAGAAACAATCTGACCATTACGTCATCATGTTCCACCAAATGAATCTCTCACATACTCAAAAATGTATCCATATATTTCTTCGGGTCCATCACTCCATCTCCTGAAAATGTTGGCAAAGCTCCTTTTGAAAGAGTTGGAAATTGATGTTGTTCTGCCTAAAGATTGAGAGGGATATCTCTAACCCTTCTTCGTGGAAATCTTTTCCTTTCTTGACAATTTCCATGGTTTTCATTTTCTTCTTGTCTATCACCCATGATTAGATCCTTTTTTTTAGTGTTTTAACTTTTTCCAATCTTTGAAAATTGAAGTTGTTTTCTTTTACTTCTTGTTATAGGACCCTTGTATGATTCCAAATTTAGTTTCTATCTTGTGTTCTCTACCTTATTGCAATTTCTCTTTCCTCTTCGCAAGCAAGATTTTCATGGGATCTTTCAAGCTCTTCATGTGTTCTGGTTGTTGTTAGAACCAAGTCATACAATTGATGGAAAACACTTGTCTGATCTCCTAATCCAACTTGGAACTGAGGTTGAGTCATAAATAATTCTAGTCTATGAAACCAACTTTTTTTTCTTTTTTCCCATTATGGTCGTCAAAAATGTTGATGTTTGAATCGGTTAAGATCAAAAAAACAACCTCACGAGGATTATAAATCCCCCTGCTTTTTTATAGTGGTGGTACTCCTCTATATATTCTTCAAATATTATCTTTAAATATCTTGGGACAATGATTTAAAAAAAATAAGAGAATGTTAGATATAAAACTCCAAATATTTATGAATCAAATATATATAAAATTTTGTGGAATGAAAATAAAATACTTGCATCAAATAATTCCTAAGAAAGGGACCATGAATATTCACTCATAAAATATAATATGTTAGGTAGCTAGAGAGGTAGTAGTGGGGACCCAGAGGGCCCATAGTGATAATAGTGGAGGCCATTCAATGTAAGGTGGACTAGGTCCACTATATTATTAAATACGACCCAGTTAGATATAATAAATGGGTAGTTAGATATAATAAATGTAAGAGGACTTCTTAGAAGGTTCTACTTCTAGAAGATTCCTCCTCTAGAACGTTCTTAGGTGATGGTAGCACTATATAAAGGGTTTCAAGAAATGTAATGGGATATGAAGAGAATTATTGTATTGTGAGATGTAGCTCAATAGGAGGATGCCCCCTCGAAGAGGCAAGTGAACAGGAGAGGATCTCTTCCATAATAGGATCCATTGTATGGTGTTTCCCTACCTCAAGGGTTTGGTAATAATAAAGTATGGTTTTTTCTATCTTGCTTTGTGGATATATTGTGTATTCAGTATTTGTGGTGATTATATTTGCAGATATATTCAGGATATTAACAAGTGGTATCAGACCACTTTCCTTGGCAGACATTATGGACAAATATTTTTTATTTTTGCATATTTGTTTTTTCAGAGAAGAAAAAAGAGGGCCACGACATTCCAGAAACTTTCGGTATATTTCTGTGAAAAATTTGTAGAAACAGGTTGTATATCTGATTTCCTCTCAGAAAAACACCCAATTTGAAAAAACAAAATTGTCTGAAACAGAGTCTGGGAAGTCAAGATATTGAAGTTTTAAAATCTGCAATTTTTAGGGTTTTTTCCGTAGACGATAATGCGATTT
>JZKD02S0139088.1:581255-602965 GCA_000966675.3 Picea glauca | reverse complement strand
AGTTTCTCTCACAATTTCACCCAAATTCAAAAAACAAATCAGCCGAAATGGAGTCCAGGAAGTGAAGTTATGTGCATTTTAAATTCAACATTTTTTCAGGGTTTTTCCCGAAAAAGCCGTGATTTTTTGCCGTAATTTATTTTTCTATTTTTTGGCATTTTTCGTGATGGAAATGAGACTGTAGAGATCATAAATTTTCATAGTTTGCTCACATGACTATTTCTTCTCAAACTCTCAAAGCAATTCTACAGATTACTGAAGCATTCAAAGCCCAATTGTTTGACACATTGGATGACAGATTGGATGAATTTGTAGATGGCCTCACAGACGACCTCAATGATATTTTTCATAGTATTCAAGATTCATTGGATAGCATGTAGGATATATTTCTTATGGCTGACCTTAAGGATGAATATAATCAAGAAATATATGTTTGGTATGATTTTGAAGCCGATTGTGATGATTGGTATATGGATAGTTGTCATTTATGGGATGACAACAACTTTCATATTTTATTTGATGACTCTAATCCACCTTCTGTAGAGAGCATCAATGTGACAAATCGGGAGCCAATGATTATTACCAGTGTCCATCCTGCATATTCTACAGTGGTATTATTCCTTCCAGATTCTGCTACGACCCTTTTCAACTATGTGGATGGATCTTCTTATTTGGATCCACACGACAGGTGTCAGTCTTTGGAGCATCATTTTGAGTTAGTTATTGGGTTCCAAAATATTCCACGTGGAGTTCACATGAGCACTTGGATATGGGACCCGGGTTTACAATGGTGGTTGGACTACTTCAGCATGGTGGCTTTCCTTTCTACATGGGACCTTGGTTCTCCAATATTATTTAGCATTATGGTCCACACTTATCCATGGGACCCTGGTATATGGTTTTATATCAAGCGTTGAGGACAACGCTTTCATAAGGGGGATGGAATGTTAGGTAGCTAGAGAGGTATTAGTGGGGTCCCATAGGGCCCATAGTGATAATAGTGGAGGCCATTCAATGTAAGGTGGACTAGGTCCACTATATTATTAAATACAACCCACTATGATAGTTAGATATAATAAATGTAAGAGGACTTCTTAGAAGGTTCTACTTCTAGAAGATTCCTCCTCTAGAATGGTCTTAGGTGATTGTAGCACTATATAAAGGGTTTCAAACAATGTAATGGGATATGAAGAGAATTATTGTATTGTGAGCTATAGTTCAATAGGAGGATGCCCCCTCGAAGAGGCAAGTGAACAGGAGATGATCCCTTCCATAATAGGATCCATTGTATGGTGTTTTCCTACCTCAAGTGTTTGGTAATAATAAAGTGTGGTTTCTTCTATATTTCTCTGTGGATCTATTGTGTATTCAATATTTGTGGTGATTATATTTGAAGATCTATTCGGGATCTTAAGATAATATTTGCAGTAATATTATACATAAATCATAATACAAATCTCACATCCATCACAGGATTCAAATATTTTCAATCACATTCAAAGAAGGGAAGATAAAGGCCCACATATCAGAGAACTTTATAAAAGTCTTTTCATTGAAAATAGAATAGAATACAATAAAAAACTTTAAATATCCAATGCTCAAAACTCAAAGTTCAAAAGATATTATTAAGTTTTATCCCCCAAGTAGTTCTCTGGGATTTTTTCAAAAACTAATATAGCCTTTGATAGTCTTAAAAATTAAATTTCATTCGTCCAAAGATGGATTGGGATCAAGATCCTATGGACTGTAAAATAAATATACGAAACAAGAACATGGAATCACCTAAAAGGAAGACAAAAGAGAAAGATTAGAAAATCGGTTATGTTTTTCTTGGGATAGATAAAACAAAACTAGATGACTTTTGAACAAGAAGAGAAACAAAATTGGGAAGAATGTGATCTTTATTACTCATTGTGATGGAATATCTTGATTATTATGTGGTTTATGTTTATCTTATATTCTCCTTTGTCGAAGTTTCACGACCGGTACCAACCACTTCAATTTGATCCTCTTAAGTAATTTTGATTAAAGATAAATTTAACCAATTCTCAATGTATTCATGCATAGGAGAAAAGTTTATTTCTTGTCTAACTCTTATGTCAAATAATGTATTTTCAAATTCTCTAAGATCAATTGAAAGTTGTTGTAATGTAACTTCAATGTCTTCATTTTTATTTACATATTCTACAAGACAACTTTCAATTTCCTGCTCCGTATACTCAATCATGTTGTTGAACTTATCAGTTGATATGCCCTTTAATATTTCCACATGTTCTTCAAATTATTGCCTCGTCATGAGAATATAATTTTAAATAAATTTAGGATCGTGTACTTCACTAGTAGTTCCTGCAAGGTCTAACTTGACCAACTTCAAATAAGCTTCACCCTTTTTAACACTTAGAACATCAATATCATCTAATAACTCCTTTAAGGTTTTAATTATCTTTATCCAACATGATTTTAATTGTTTGACACATGTCAGGGATGAAAAATCTTCTTCTTTTCTATTGAGCTTGGTGATACTAGAAATGTTCAGAACAAATGTAATTACAACATCTTTATAAAAACCTTCATCATTTTTTAGGTCAAATTGTAGTTATTCTCTAAAATTTTGAATCTTGGAACCCAAAGAGACAAAAATACTTGCTAAATATCATGTATCTAAAATGAGAGACATTCTCTTCTATATGTTTTTTCCAATATAGCGCCTAACTGCATCAAGCATACTCGATGTTCCTTTCAACCTTAAACTTGATTATGGGGTTTTATTAGAGATTTTCCAAGGTTGGATTGCTAAAACTGGAGTAGAAAATATAGGGGGTGGAACTAGAGTATACTCTAATTACTTAAACCTTTGTTTAAGCATGGTATTTTTGGATTCTATATCATCAATAGATATTTCTAAAGCATCTCCCTTAGCTCTGTGAATTCTAGAAATTTTGGAAGTGGGTATGCCGCCGAGATCTAACTCTGAACTAGATTTTCCCTAAATTCTTTTATTTTTTGAATTAAATCTTTCAAAAAATAATTTTCTAGAACTTTTATCAAATAAGGCATTATGAAAAGTGAAGGATTCTTCCTCTGAAAAGACTTCTTGAAATGCAATTTTGGTTACAACTTCCTTAATTTCTTGTAATCTGTGTTCATCATCGGGAAATTGTATATTCTCGATGTCCACGTCCATGTCCATATCTTCAAGGATAATATCATTCCTAAGTACATGATTTTCTACCTCTTGTTGGGAATTTTGTCTTGGCATTTTAACTTGAGGTATATGAGACCACTCCAACCTCACCTTCGGAGGGTTTTTGTCACCTCCATCATCAGAATTATTAGTTGAAGACTTATTTTGTCTTGGTGTTGTTGACTAAAATATTTTCTTGGGCGGGCCATTTTTTTGTGAAACATTGGGAGGATGAGTACTTATTTCATTCACCACTCTTCCTCATTGCTTATGTTGGTCTATTGTACTAACAATAGTATAAATATCATTTGTTTTTCTTTCGACAATTGATGTTGGCAGGTCTTGACTATCACCCTTCTCTTCTTAAAATAAAAATGTATTAGTCAGTGAAATGCTAAATCTCACATACATCATGTGTGTTGGACAGTTGGTTGTCATTGATGTTGTTAGAAAGTTGGTTGTCATTGATTTCAACAAGAAGTGATTTTCATTGATGTCAACATATGTGATGGGTGTATTTGGAGAAGTCTCCAAATTGATCCCCTTATGGCGTAGCTCTAAGCATGGCTCTCATGGGAAGATGATTTGAAGAAGTCTACAAGAAACCCATAGATGTGGTCATGAAGCAAAGTTGTTTGAGGAATACGGACATGAAGTATAGTGTAAATTTGGGTAACACAATAATATATGTATATTCCTCATCATGTTGTTTCCAATGGTAGGTGGAACATCACATAGTTCCTTACAGTTGAGGATTTATGAGGTCATGAAGTTGGAAGCCCCAAAGATGGGTTAATAATCCCCTATGGAAGCCCCAAAGATGGGTTAAGAATCCCATATGGAACCCCAAATATGGTTTAACAATCTCCTAATTGGTTGCAAGTCATTAATGAAAGGGTAAAGTGGTTGTAACAAGAAAATTCAAGAAGCCCTAAAGTTAAGGAAAGGGGTTACTTAAAAAACGTATATATACACCTGAAGAAGTCACTCATAAGTACCTTCACACACACATTCTATTGAATATATTCTATGTGAGTAAGTGATTCTTATATGAGGTAACCAAGGAGATTTGAGGAAAATTTCAGAGGGAATATGAAGTGAATAAGGGAAAAATTCTAAGGGAGGATGAAGTCTTGTGATAATGTGTTCTAAGGTATGTTATTTA
Source organism: Picea glauca (assembly GCA_000966675.3). Classification (NCBI taxonomy): domain Eukaryota; kingdom Viridiplantae; phylum Streptophyta; class Pinopsida; order Pinales; family Pinaceae; genus Picea; species Picea glauca. Next base: position 598,616 of record JZKD02S0139088.1, on the reverse strand, counting down.
AAGGTCATATTACCATTTTTTCTATAACAATTTTTATAGAATGACTTAGATAATGAAACTTGGAGGATTTTGAGAAGACATTTCAAGGTACCTTTGGTAAAATTTTCAATTTCTGGGTCGTTGTAGTTTTGGAGATACACTATGTGGAAGATAGGGTTTTTAACTAGTCTCAAACAGGTGTTTCGGGTAAAACAATCATAACTTATTCATAGAGGATTAAAATTATATGAGACAAATTTCAGTGGAAATATAATAATCCATAGTATATTTTGTGCCATTTTTAGAATCATATATCAAAAATTGAGTGAGTGGCATGCTGTACAAGTTCTCTCTCTAGAATAGGATAGAATTCAGCAAGGTCGTCCATTTTCGCTATAACTTTTGTTCTAAGAAGTTTCAGACCCAGAAATTTTAAGGAGATGGAAGAAATATCTCATATTATTGGTGGTTAAAATTCCATACCTTCATTCATTACAAGTATATATTTATGCTTGTTGAAAGTTAGGGTGTGTGACTAATCCAAAACTAGTCCCGCGAGACTGAGGTAAAATTTGATGAAAATGCTATTCTCTTGTTGCTAAAGTTGAGGAAGAGCTACAATTCTATAATTTTGTGCATCAGAGTTTCTACAGGATCATAGGTATGCTTATGTATTATTTTTTAGACTTATTCTTATGTTGTTATGGTACATTCTTGAGGAATGTCATGGTAGTGATTGTGCATGGTACACCTTGGTGATGGTATGATACATTGTTAGAGGCACATCTTGGATACTTGGCATATGGTTTTTTGTATGGTATATGAGTGATATGGCACATGTTTGATGGTATCTCTTGGAATTTGGTTTATGGATGTTGGAACATGTTTGAGGCACATGGTTTGAGGTATATCTTGGTTATTTGTTGATGATGTGATGGTCATGCCTTTGGTATCTTGTTGAGGCACTGGTATATGTTTGTGGCACATCTTTGGTGCATGGTTTGAAGCATATTCTTGGTACATTTATAAGGTTTATGCCTTGGTGATACATGTTGATGCACACCTTAGTTATGTTATGGTACATTGATTAGTAGCACATCTTGTCTATATTGGTATCTTGGCATTGTGGCTATCTTGGTTGTGGTTGAGGCACTTCATTGATGATATCTTATGATATACGTACATGGTTGATGTACTTGGTATCGTTCATGGTTGATGCATGAGTTGGTACATGGTTGATGTACATGGTTTGGTGATGATTTGGTATCCATGTGAGTGGATCAACGGGTTGATGGTATATCAATGACAGAGATAGTAACAGAGACGATGATAGGGATAGTGGTAGGTTGTATGATTGGTTGATCATTAGTGATAGGTTGATGTGACAGTGGTATTCACAAGTTGATGTGAAAGTGACAGTGATAGGTTGGTTGATGTGAGAATGACAGTCACAAGTTGGTTGTTGTGAGTGTGAAAGTGACAAGTTGGTTGATATATTGGTGGCATTGGCAGTGACAATATTAGTGGTAGTGATAGTGAGTCTACACTTGCATTTTAGGGAAGCGGGACAAGGAAAGGAAAGGGGGTTGTATCCTCCTTCCGGTTGGTGCCAGAGAACTTAGGGGGTTGGTGCTTCCTTCATGTTGGTTCATGTAATCCAAGGGGTTTGTGCCTCCTTCTGATTGGTATCAGAGATCTCAAGGAGTTTATGCTTCCTTTAGGTTGGTGCCTCCCTCCAGTTGGTGCTAGATAATTTGGAAGTTGGTACTTTTGATGGATGTATTCTTGATATATATAAGAAATCATTATGTGGTTTTCTCCCATTTTGGTTTCCACGTAAAATTTGGTGTATTTTGAATGTGGTTATTTGATGTGATGATATTTATTATGGTTATATGCTCATGATATATTGAATGCAATCATAAATGATATACTGCTGAGAAAGTTGAATTTTAGATATTGTGATTGAAAGTGGTAAAAAGTGCCCATACTGATTCACCCCCACTCAGTATTTGAACAATCGGTATCAGAGAAGGTCTTTCAAGAAAACAGTCTAACCACTAGAAGGTAGATCATGGAGAGCACCAATATGTAAAATAATGGAATACCACAATTTGATGGACATAACTATGCATTTTGGAGAAGAAGGATGAAAACATATGTACAATCACAAGGATTTGATGTTTGACAATCAATAGTATACTGATACAAAGAGATTTCCAGTCCCCCAATATATAACGATGGAAATAAACTCATTCAAAACAATTTGAGGGATAAAAATGTTATCTTGAATGGTCTGGTTGATTCGATATATGTCAAGGTTATGCATTTTGATTCTGCAAAGGAGATTTGGGACAAACTTCATAATGTTTATGAAGGAGATGCCAAAGTCAAGGAAACCAAGATTCAGACTTACAGAGGTCAATTTGAATAGTTGAAAATTAAGGAAGATGAAGACATTGCATCTTAAGTTTTACAAGTTGATGAAAGAGTGAATGCAATTAAATTATTGGGAGAAGAAGTTGACGAATCTATGATTTTTCTCAAGGTACTAATATCTCTTCCAATGAGATTTGATCCTAATATTTCAACACTAGAAGAAAGAGCATATTTGGGTATGATAAGAATGGATGAGATACATGGAATATTTACAGCTTATGAAATGAGAACAAAATAGGAAAATCCATCCAAGAAATAAGCGACCTTCAAAGCATCCAAGAAGACAAAGAAGAATAAAAATATCAGGTCAAAGCCAAATTGAAACTGTAGTGATGAATCAAACGAGGATGAAGAAATATCCAAATTTGTAAGGAAGTTGAAGAGGGAAACTGACAAGTACAATGATATGCCTCCCTTAAAATGTTTTAATTGTGGTAAAATTGGTCATTTTGCAAATAAGTGTCCTTATACTAAGAAGTGAGATAGTGATGAAGAACAATATCCCAAGAAAGAAAAGAAATACCAAAAGGGAAACAAGGAGATAAAAAGAAAGTCTTCATGAAAAATATCTACTCAAGAGAAGACAGTTCTTCATCTGATGAAGATGATGAAAGTGATAGTGACTCAGAGAGAGTACTCTTTATGGATATGGAAAATAATAAAAGAACTCGTGAAAGCGAAGAAAAAAGTGAAGTGGATCTTGAGGCATAATTAATCAATGCTTTAACTGAGATGAAGAAAGAAAGGAAGAAAAAAAAATCAAAGAAGAAATCATCTCCTTGAAAACCCAACTTGAAGAAGGAAAGAGAAATGAAGAAGTAATGTAGATCTAGATGATAAAGAAAGAAAAAGAGTGTGAGAAGCTTGAAAATGAAATCGTGACATTGAGAGTTGAAGTCAACGAGCTTAGCAAGAACTTGAAAAGTTCTCAAGTGTTAGAAAACATTCTCAACAATCGAAGGCCATATAGTGACAAATCCATACTAGGATACAAGAATGTTCATTTTGAGGAAGGTTCAAGCTCCATGACAAAAGAAAGAAAACAAAAGAGTTGTGCAGAAGTTATCAAAGGAAGGAATCATGGTCAACAAGAATCAGAAAATAATCAATACATAATACCTTCTACATTCAGGAAGCAAAGAATCTTCAATAATTGGGAAAGAAACAACCAAAGAGAAGATCATGATCAGCCAAGGTAGGAATTCAGAAGGACTACACCACAAAGAATATCATTCACTTACAGGCATGTAAGTTTATTTTATGGTGATTGTTTTACATGTACTAAATTTGGACACAAAGTTGTATATTGTAGGGCTTATGGAAGAAATGTTCAAGCAAGAAATGCTTATGTGGATCCACATAATATCGAATGTTACAAATTCCACAACTATGGACACATAGCTCGAAATTGTAGAAGAATGATAGAGTCTCCCATGAAGGAAAACACTGATGTCAGATACAAGAAGTTTTTGAGAAGAAATGAAAAATAAGAAGAGTAGGTAAATGAAAACCAGGTCCCAGAGATCATACTCACAAGATTCACAGTAGATAAAGATCATAATGGATTCACAGGCTAAGAGGAAGGTGTCATAATTCAGGAAGAGGATGAAGAGGAAGATGTTAAAATTCAGGAAGATCATGAAAGGAATGTCAGAATTTGGGAAGAGGATTAAAAGGAAGATGTCTCCATATATGAAGAGGAATATTACTCTACATCAGAGTGGATACTTTTCTGATCCATCTGATTTGGAGACTCCTGATAAATATGAATACTGAACAGGGGAGTCTAAGCAGCAACTCTACATATCAGAGAACTATCTTTAGAGAAGTATGAAGTATTTGCAAATCTTGGAAAGGAAAATACATAATAGTTTGATAACATAAGTGCAGATAATGGTGTGATTAGTTGCAGTTGATGGATAAACATTGCATGCAGTTGAGTAGTTTATGACATATGTACAAATATGGATTCATGAGATCTTTGATAGGTCTAAATAGACATATGACAGTGGATGAAAGCATAATAACAATTGGAATAAGTGGACAAGTGGAATCAAGAAGGAAAGTAGTAAAAGGGCACAACACAAGTTGCATCGTTAGAAGAAAGTATGGCCATTAATGTGAACTTGAAAATCCATGAATATTTGAATTCAAGTAACTTTGAATGCTTTTTATATATGTTAGTGAATTACAAGAGGAAGAAATGATGTACAAAGAACACTAGAAGAAAGAAAAGAAAGCATATACGAGAAATCCCACATTGATCTACACCACATCGTGCAGAGAAGTCAAGGGAGAGAAATAGATCAGGAAAGAAAAGATCAGAAGCATGAATATAGGAGGATCGCATGAAGTCAGAGATAGATTGTTCAAAGAAGGTATACCGACAGGGGGAGTTACCCTTTTACCCATAATTTCAAAGGGGGAGAAAGAGAAAGATCAAAATAGAAATATTAGAAGCATTAAGACAGGGGGAGCAACCCCAATGGGAGATACCCTTTTCCATTGATGTCAAAGGAGGAGAGAAACATGAAGAGAGAAACATCATAGAAGGATTGATCATAGGTGGAGTATGAGTGTTTCCATCAATTACAAAGGGGGAGATTGATGGATAGTTGGTTTTCATTGATGTTGACAAGCAGTGGTTGCCATTAATGTCAACAAATGTGATGGGTGTATTTGGAGAAGTCTCCAAATTGGTCCCCTTATGGTGTAGCTATAAGCATGGCCCTCACAAGAATATGATTTGAAGAAGTCTACAAAATCCCCATAGGTTTGGTCATGAATCCTGAATTTGTTCAAGGAATATGTACATGAAGGACAATGTAAATATAGGTAACACACTCATATATGGATATTCCTCGTCATGTTGTTTCCAATGGTAGGTGGAACATCATGTAGTTCCTCACGATTGAGGAGTTATGAGGTTATGAATTTGGAAGCCCCAAATATGGGTTAATAATCCCCTATGGAAGCCCCAAATATGGGTTAAGAATCCCCTAATTTATTGGAAGTCATTAATGAAAGGGTAAAGTGGTTGTAACAAGAAATTTCAAGAAGCCCTAAAGTTAAGGAAAGGGGTTAATTAGAAAAATTATATATACACCTCAAGAAGTCACTCATAAGTACATTCACACACACATTATATTGAATATATTCAATGTGAGTAAGTTATTATTATCTAAGGAAACCAAGGATATTTTAGGTGACTTTCAAATGGAAGATGAAGTGAAGAAGAGAGAAATTCCAAGGGAGGATGAAGTCTTGTGATGATGTGTTATAAGGTATGTTATTTAAAGGTCATCTTACCTTTTTCGCTATAATTTTTTTTATAGAATGATTCAGATAAAGAAACTTGGTGAAGGTTGAGAAGAAATTTCAAGGTACCTACGGTCAATATTTTATCTTCTAGTTCATTTTATTTTTTGAGACACACTCTGTGGAAGATAGGGTTTTTTACCAGTCCTGAAACTAGTCTAAAACAAGTGTTCTGGGTAAAATAATCATAACTTCTTCATAGAGGATCCAAATTTTGTGAGACAAATTTCAGTGGAAAGATAACCATTTGTAGTATATTTTGTGAACTTTTCATAATCATATATCAAATATTGTGTGTGTGGTATGTTTTACAATTTTTCCATCCAAAATAGGATAGAATTCAACAAGGTCTGCCATTTTCGCTATAACATATGTTCTTAGAAGTTTCAGACCCTGAAATTTTGAGGAGATGGAAGAAATATCTCAAAGTATTTGTGGTTAAAATTTCAGACCTTTTTTCATTACAAGCACAGATTTATTCTTTTTTAACATTATGGTTTGTGACTAATCCAAAACTAGTCTCATGAGACTGAGGTAAAGTTTGATGAAGATGTTATTCTCTTGTTTTTGAAGTTGAGGAAGAGATACATGTATGTAATTTTGTGCATCAAGGTTTCTACAGGATCAGAGGTATGCTTATTTGTTATCTTTTATGCTTATTCTTATGTTGTTATGGTACATTCTTGAGGCATTTCATGGTAGTGATTGTGCATGGTACACCTTGGTGATGGTATGATACATTGTTAGAGGCACATCTTGGATACTTGGAATATGGTTTTTGTATGGTATATGAGTGATATGACACATGTTTGATGGTATCTCTTGGTAAATGGTGTATGGATGTTGGCACATGCTTGAGGCACATGGTTTGAGGTATATCTTGGTTACTTGTTGATGATGTGATGGCCATTCCTTTGGTATCTTTTTGAGGCATTGGTATATTTTTTATGCACATCTTTCATGCATGGTGTGAGGCATATTCTTGGTACATTGTTACGAGGAAAATCACTCTATGGCATGGGGTAAACCACAATAGATGGAAATGACTGTAGAAATCAAATCTAATGTCAAGTATGCTATATAAACAATTATATTAACAAGACAAGATAAAGATCCTACCTCATCCAAACGTTCGATGAAGTCCGTCGTTGAGAACTTGACTCAAAGCTATATACCTACAACTTTTTCTCAACAACCAAGATACGCAAGCATATGGTGATAATATATAAATTTAGCACATATAATAGCATAATCCATCAATATTCATAACAAATATTCCCATGGAATAACAATTCAAATATTTTCAAGACATTAATTAGATGAGAAAAGAGTATTTCTATTAAAATATGAACAACATAAGTGTATGAATGACAAAATTCGGTGTCAGAACATCTCGGAACAGAGAAACTAAGTCCCTTCCAACTGGGCCTCCACCCCTTCAATTCTCCACTAAAGGAAATATCATATAAGAGAGACAATGAGATTCTCCATCAAATAAGGAAGAGCTTCGGGGCTGAACAATGTGTTCAGACTTAAAAGGAAAAAGGGATGCAGACTCAATATGAAGTGAATAATTCCATAGTAACTTTGCTCTCAAAGTTGAATTCTTCTCCTTCTTCCAGAGTGATGATGCACGCCCATTCCTAAACCCGTAGGTTAGAAAGTCCACATCAACACAAGATCTTTCCCTTTACACGGCCCGAAGAGCTTTCAGAATGGCTCTTCTATTTCCCTTTCGGGAAATCTGCACCCACAATCAACTTCAGAAATTCCCCCTTTTGCTTCGGGAAATCGGACTTCACACTTTCGCGAATCCATTGGTCACGCGCTTGTCTCTCGAAACCCCGAAACCCGAAAACCGTCAACACTGAACCGTCCTCTTCCCTTTCGGGATTTTCCTTATCGCGATTTTGGTGGTCGTGGTGTCAAGCAACTTGTTCCCACGATTCCCGAAACCTGATGTTCCAAAATTCTGACACGCTCACAAGGTTGACCTTTCAATGCCCCTTTACTCCTTTGGGCTTCGGACTTCGCGATATCGCGAATCCTAATGCAAATGTTTCAGGACTTCACCCCAAGAAACCTTGAAATGGTCAACTGAATTGACTTCTTTGTCGAGAGTGCACCACCTGTCCACTCACTAACTCCTCTGTGGCCCACCCAATCCTTTTAGCTTTCGGGACTTCACGTTTCACGATTTCAGGATTCTCGTTGCAAAGTTTACGGAACTTCAACTCTCGAAATCCCGATATAGGTATCCATGTGTAAATCCAACGGCCCTTGTGGCTTGGATCTACGGTTCTACTCCTCCTGAGCTTGGAACCTTTAGGAATACTCGCGGTAACTCCCTTGCCCCTCCGAGAGATCTGACGGCTCACGGGACTTCACAAATTCTCTTCAGAGAATTTTGACCGTTCGTCCTTTCCTCAAGAAATCGTCCTCCTATGGTCCGACGTTTCTATGCCTTCCTTCGACTACTTCGAAGATTCAAATCCTTCTGAACTTTCCCAACTCCGAGTCTTTCAGAAAACTCCTTGCACGCACTCCTTGCGGCAGACTTTCAACCACTTCCAAGTGTTGGAATCCTTCGACTCTGTGCACATCTGCAGCAGCAGCCCCTCAATACTTCACTCAGGTCCAAAACCTTGAGACTTTGCTCGGCCTGTGCACTCCTTACACGGCTCCTGTGCCCAACTACACTTTTGTGGAAATGAGAACAAAAACTATCTCTCCTGAGCTTTCAGAGACAAACCCCTGGACACCTCGTCGATGGACTCCTTGTGGAAAATTCAACTGCACTCCTTGCAGGAACTCTTGCTCAGATAGAGAAACAATTGAAACTCATTCCCCTCCTCTTCCCTCTCAGATTTCGAACATTCAACAAGAAATCATTCATACATAGCATAAAAGCAATTGCATGACAGAAAGAGTAAAACATTCATGAGCATAACATTCAAAGATGCATACACAGAGAATACATGGACACCATGAGTCTGAATCACAACTTTCCTGTATTAATTCAGAACTTTTGTACATGGAGTCTGCTACACAACTCTATGTTTCTCTTATATGCTCATCATACACTAATGTTACACTACACAATGAGGGTGTCTATATCTCGTTTCCCTCTTGCGCTCTAAAACTGTCTAATCTACACATTCAATAATACCTACTTGCATTAACTACCATAAATGCCTCCTACCTACTAAGGACAAGAGAAAATCGTTCAAGGTCCGATTACATTTTACAAGTGTGCTTATTCTTAATGGCTTCATTTAAGATTGTTCAATAACTTCAAGGTGATTTCAAAATTTGTGCTGGGCGCTTGTCCAGCTGTCTGATTGCCTCCGCGCTGGCTCGCTTGAGATGCTCCTGCATCATACTCCCTCGCTTGAAAATTTTCATGGGATCCTGTCCATGATCTCACGCACGATGTTTCCATGCCTTTGTATCTCTTCTTCGTTCTCCCAACTGGCATCTTCAACTATATGGCCCTTCCACTTGACCAAATATTCAAAGTATTGCTTCCGCCTGGTTTTCCTTCCCACTCTTTTGTCCAGTATGTGCTCCATTTGCAGCTTATCTACAACTGGCATCTATTTTGTCCATTGGATCACTAGCTGCTGATCTCCTGTCCCTGCTTCCTCAGCTTTATATGGGTACAAATCTGAGATATTGAATATCGAAGAAATTCTGATCCCATCGGGTAATTCGATCTCATATGCATTCGTCCCAAACTTCTTTAAGACCCTACATGGTTCGATTTTCTTCATCTTCAGCTTCTTATATGTTCCTCCCAGGAACCTTTCCTTTCTCAAATGTGCCATAATTAAGTCACCAACCTCAAATTGAAGTTGTCTCTTGTGTTGATCGGCTCTGCGCTCATATTCCTGACTCGAATTCTACAGTCACTGCCTCACCTGGCTGTGAAGTTCCCTCATCGCCTCTGTGAAATCTTCTGCACTAGCACTCCTAGTTGCATTCTGTTCTGAATCCCTCAATTCATAAATTCCCCTCGGATGCATACCATAGACAATCCGAAATGGACTCTTCCCTGTGCTTCTGTTAACCGAGTTGTTATAAGCAAATTCTACCTGTGGTAATATGTTGTCCCACTGGCTGTGGTGTTTTGTCACCAAGCTTCTCAGCAAGTCTCCCAGACTTCTGTTTACTACTTCGGTTTGTCCATCCTTCTGAGGATGATAAGCTGAACTAAATGACAAGTTAGTTCCCATCTTCTTCCATAAGGTTCTCCAAAAGTGCCCTATGAATTTGGTGTCTCGATCCAAAACTATACTTCTTGGTAAGCCATGAAGTCAAATGACTTCTTTGAAAAATAGATTCGCAATGTGAGTTGTGTCACTGGTTTTCTGACATGGAATGAAGTGTGCCATCTTGGAAAATCTATCCACCACCACAAATATTGAGTCAAAGCCTCTTTGTGTTCTTGGCAACCCCAATATGAAATCCATGCTAATTGCATCCCATGACCTTTCTGGTATGGGAAATGGTTGATAAAACCCCGCATTCTGTCTTCTTCCCTTTGAATGCTGGCAAATTCTGCATCTATCCACTAATCTCTTGACATTTGCTCACATTCCCGGCCAAAAATATGACTCATTCAACTTTGCGAACGTCTTGTTGTGACCAAAGTGCCCTGCCAATCCTCCACTGTGTTTCTCCTTCAGTAGATTCTCCCTCATGGAGCATTTCGGAATACACAGTTGATTACATCTAAACAGTAATCCTTCCTGGATCATGTACTCTATCCATTGGCTTCTATCTCTGAGAATTGGATTCTCAGCTGCTTCATATGCCTCTTTAAAATCCTGATCATTTGCGTACATGTTCCTGAGATCATCAAAACCCAACGTTCTGACACTGAACTCCTGCAACAACAAACACTTCCTGCTCAAAGAATCAGTAACTTTGTTAGCAGTACCCAAAATATGTTTAATCACAAAAGTAAAATTATGCATGTACTCAACCCATTTAACATGTCTCTGATTCAACTTTTCCTGTTGAGTCACAAACTGCAATGCATGATTATCACTGTACAAGACAAACTCTTTCAGGATCAAGTAATGTCTCCATTTCTTCAATGCCTGGATAATAGCATAAAACGCCTTATCATAGGTGGAGTACTTCACTTTCACTTCATTCAGCTTCTCACTGAAATATGCTATCAGCCTATCTTCCTGAATCAAGACTGCCCCTATTGCAAAGCCACTTGCATTGCATTTCACTTGAAATGTCCTTTGGAAATCATGTAACACCAAAACTAGTTGTTCTGTGATATTCCTCTTCAACAGATTAAAACTTTTCTCAACCTCTTCTATCCAGTGAAAATACTTGTGTCTTTTCTTCACTGTGTCCATCATTGGTGCACTAATTCCACTGAAATTTCTAATGAATTTTCAGTAGAAACTGGCCAATCCGTGAAAAATTCTCACCTCAAATATATTCTTTGGTGATGGCCAATTCTTGATTACCTCCACCTTATCTGGATCCATCCTCAACTCATCTGCAGAAATAAAAAATCCCAAGTAAATGAGCTCAGTCTTCATGAATGAGGACTTCTTCATGTTTATCAACAGCTTCTCCTGCTACAATCTCTGCATCACTATAGCCAAATGCTTCAGATGCTCTGCCACTGTTTTACTGAAAACCAGTATGTCATCTAAATACACAATGAAATTTTTTTCGATGAACTCCCTCAGGACTTTGTTCATCAACCTCATGAAAGTACTTGGCGCATTTGTTAAGCCAAACGACATAACAAGCCATTCATACAACCCTTCATTGGTTTTGAATGTTGTTTTCCACTCATCACCTTCTCTCATGTGGATTTGGTGATAACCGCTTTTCAAATCAATCTTTGAAAAATACTTTGCTCCACTCAAGCAATCCATTAGATCATCCATCCTCGACAATGGAAATATGTACCTGATGGTTATCTTGTTAATCGCCCTCGAGTCAGTACACATTCTCCAGCCTCCGTCTTTCTTCGGACTGAGTACTGTCAGAACAACACATGGACTCAAGCTTTCCCTAACCAAACCTTTGTCCAACAACTCCTAGACTTGTATTTTGACCTCTTCATTCTCTTGCGGCGTCAATCTGTACGCGGATTTGTTTGGAAAACTGGCTCCTGGTATGAGATCAATGCGATGACTCACACTTATGATCGGTGGTAACGAACGAGGTAGTTCATCCACTACTATTTCAGCGAACTCTTCCAATAGTTCCTGAACTTCTTCTGGTAAATCATCCACCCTTGTGCTGGTCAAAACAATCTTTGGTTTCCTGACCACAATGAATTGCGGTTCTTCCTTCTTCTTAACCTCTGTAAGAAGTTCCTTCCCACTCATGAGAAGTACAATGTTGCTTACTTCCGGTTTCACCTCCTTATCCTTAATTGGAAGAAACATGTGAGTCCTCCCATTCTTCTCTAGGGTGTATGTGTTCATTCTCCCATCATGAATCACATTCCTGTCATATTTCCATGGTCTACCCAACAATAGATGACAAACATCCATAGGAATGACATCACATAATATCTTATCATTATATCCTCCTATCTTAAATTCAACTAAACACTATTTAGTGACAGTTAACTGATGTCCTTTTTGTAGCCACGAAACTCTGTATGGGCTTGGATGATCAATAGTCTCCATCTCCAGCTTTTCTACCATCTCCGTAGAAACAAGATTATTCATGCTACCACTGTCCACAATTACCTTGCATACCCTGTCCTTGGTTTTGCAAGCAGTCCGGAAAAGTCTGGTACTTTGGACTGAACTCTCCACTTCCTTCTCTAGTGTCAAAAGGACTTTTCGCATCATTAGCGATCTTCTTCCTTCATCATCCTTTGCCTCAACATCTCGCCTCTGTGCCTCAGTGATGTGATTTTCTCCACTTTCTTTCTTTTTATTTGGACACTCGTAAGACTTGTTCCCATTCTTTCCACATGTGAAGCATGTTATTACTCCACCTCTTCCTCTTCCTCTACCTCTAGTACAAGGAAAAGTATTGTTGTCAGCATAATCTCCTCTCTGTTCAGCATGTTGCCCTCGCTGTGAGGTTCCACCTCTCTCAATTCAAGTCTGAGGTTTCTTCCAGTCCTCCTTGGGCTTCTAATATTTGTCTTGGGAAACTGATTTGCCTCTGGGATGACTTTTGCCTCAACCTCTCTGACCCTGCTTTCGGCTCATCTTTTCTTCCGCTTTCAGAGCCATCTGATAAGCATCTTCCACTGTTCGGATGGTTACCATGCTCATCTCATATTGAATGTCGTATCTCAGGCCATTCATGTATCTGGAAAATTTCTCATCATCGATTTCCCGATGACCTACCCTGATGTTCATCTTGTAGAATTCTTCAGTGTATTCTTTCACTGTCATCAACTTCTATCTCAGGTTATGCATCCTCCTGAATAGAGTAATTTGATAATCCCTGGGGATGAATTTCGCCTTCATCTTTGCGATCATTCTATCCCAGCTCTTGATCTTCTGCTTGCCTTTGCAGTGTCTATCAACTTGTAGTTCATCCCATCACAATGTTGCATGTCCTTTCAATCTTGTGACATCATGCTTGACCTTTTTGTCTTCCTCGACATCTTCATAGTCAAAGTATGTGTCTAGAGCTCTAATCCAGTCTAGAATCTCCTCTGCATCCAAGTTTCCCTCATAAACTGGAATGTCCATTTTCTCTCTTGCACCCATTCTTGCAATAGCTCTGATCAAACGTTCGTTTGTTACATCTTCAGCTGCAACTTCTTCTTCATGTTCAGCCTCAATTTCACTTTTGGAATCACTTAGATCCCCCGCACTGATTGTGCGCCTTTGTGCCATCTCCATGTCTTCGAGTCTAGCTCATAGATCACACATTTCTTTCTCCATGGTTGGATCAGTCATCTGCCTACCTCTTCTTCATGGCATTTCCCTTTCCTCTGGTGGATCGGGTGTTTTCCTGTCCCTTCTCCTTGGTGGCATGGTGAATTCTCTTTTCTTCTCTGCTACAGAAAGAAAAGAACCTTTCTGTGCTCTGATACTAGAAATGATGACGCACGCCCCTTCCTAAACTCGCAGTTTAGAAAGTCCATGTCAACACAGGATCTTTCCCTTTACACGACCTGAAGAGCTTTCAGAATGGCTCTTCTATTTCCCTTTCAGGAAATCTGCACCCACCATCAACTTCAGAAATTCCCCTTTTGCTTCGGGAAATCCGACTTCGCACTTTTGTGAATCCGTTGGTCATGCGCTTGTCTCTCGAAACCCCGAAACCCAAAAACCATCAACGCTGACCTGTCCTCTTCCCTTTCGGGATTTTCCTTATCGCGATTTTGGTGGTCGCGGTGTCAAGCAACTTGTTCCCACGATTCCCAAAACCCGATGTTCTGAAATTCCGACACGCTCACAAGGTTGACCTTTCAACGCCCCTTTACTCCTTCGGGACTTCGGACTTCGCGATATCGCAAATCCTAATGCAAATGTTTCGATACTTCACACCATGAAACCTCAAAATGGTCGGATGAATTGAATTCTTTGTCGAGATTGCACCACCTGTCCACTCACTGACTCCTCTGTGGCCCACCCAATCCTTTTAGCTTTCGGGACTTTGCGTTTCGTGATTTTGCGATTCCCGTTGCAAAGTTTACAGAACTTCAACTCTCGAAATCCCGATATAGGTATCCACATGTAAATCCAATGGCCCTTGTGGCTTGGATCTACGGTTCTACTCCTCCTGATCTTGGAACCTTTAGGATTACTCGCGGTAACTCCCTTTCCCCTCTGGGAGATCTGACGGCTCATGGGACTTCGTGAATTCTCTTCAGAGAATTCCGACCATCCATCCTTTCCTCGAGAACTCGTCCTCCTATGGTCTGACGTCACTATGCCTTCCTTCAACTCCTTCGAAGGTTCAAATCCTTCTGAACTTTCCCAACTCTGAGTCTTTTAGAAAACTCCTTGCACGCACTCCTTGCAGCAGAATTTCAACCACTTCCAAGTGTTGGAATCCTTCGACTCTGCGCACATCTGAAGTAGCAGTCCCTCGGTACTTCACTCAAGTCCACAACCCTAATACTTCGCTCGGCTTGTGCACTCCTTGCACGGCTCCTGTGCCCAACTGCACTTTTGTGTAAATGAGAACAAAAAATACCTCTCCTGAGCTTTCAGAGACAAACCCCTAGACACCTCGTCGACGCACTCCTTGCGGAAAATTCAACTGCACTCCTTGCAGGAACTCTTGCTCAGATAGAGAAACAATTGAAACTCATTCCCATCCTCTTCCCTCTCAGATTTCAAACATTCAAGAAGAAATCATTCATACATAGCATAAAAGCAATTGCATGACAGAAAGAGTAAAACATTCATGAGCATAACATTCAAAGATGCATACAAAGAGAATACATGGACACCATGAGTCTGAATCACATCTTTCCTGTATTAATTCATAACTTCTATACATGGAGTCTGCTACACAGCTCTCTGCTTCTCTTCTATGCTCATCATACACTAATGTTACACTATGCAATGAGGGTGTCTATATCTCGTTTCCCTCTTGTGCTCTAAAACTGTCTAATCTACACATTCAATTCTACCTACTTGCATTAACTACCATAAATGCCTCCTACCTACTAAGGACGAGAGAAAATCGCTCAAGGTTTGGTTACATTTTACAAGTGTGCTTCTTCTTAATGGCTTCATTTAAGATTGCACAATAACTTCAAGGTGATTTCAAAATTTGTGTTGGGCGCTTGTCCAGCTGTCTGATTGCCTCCGCGCTGGCTCGCTTGAGGTGCTCCTGCATCACAGAGTTTGGATATGACCCATTTATATCCTTCAAATGGAACTGAAGGTCCAAGTCAGAACATTTCAAGTATATGGAAGGTCAAGGATCATGGATCTCATGACGTTTCATGGAAACCCGACACCATCTTTTAGTTTTGGGAAAAAAACCCGATGTACGTGGGATGTAATGGTGCAACCTATGTATACGCATGTTGTATAGCTATTAGTGCGTGTATATGTGTAAAAGTATTATTTTTATCTCTGGGAATTACAAAAAGGGACTTCAAGTCTACATAGGGAAATGGAAAAGGCGTTCTCAGCAAGTTGCATGGGGTGAGGAAAATCTTTCTATGACAGATTCCCCCTAATGTGTGAGGTCAGAGGAGTATCTGAGATGGCTAAAATAAATTATAATTCCTAGAAGTGGAGTAATGAAGACCCAGCTAGAAGAACTAGTTTCTCATAAGAATATTACAATTCATAATGAATTTGTACACATGGTTGCCAATTTGAATTACACTGCAGATCCATGTGGAAATATACCAAATAGTTGTTCATGGCCGTGAATGGGATATATAGTGTAGATAATGCCATAGGCTATCATAGTCACGAACAAGGCCCAGTAGAAACCAGTCTCAAAATAAATCTGAATATATATGTATACAATGGAGTACAATCTGATCTACCATGATCATTGAAGTCATATAGGTACCGGTCGAATAAATGATAGCAAAAACTCAAAAAATATGTGACTATAAAACGATGTCTTGAAGTCTTATACATGATCCGCCAAAGGTGCAAGTCTACATCATGTGAATAGAGGATTCGAGGTTGAACATAATGAGACTTCATTTGATTACTGGTCATTAAGGTATACTGTTAACAAACGCAAGACAACCTACCGATAATGAAAGTAGGTATCAAGGCATCGAGTACATTATTACAAGTGTGAATAAAGGTGTTGAGGTTGAACTCTTGAAGAATCCATCGATCATGAGACACATATGTATTCCCATCTATCGATAGCGAGAGAACCTACCATTGATGATTGTAAGCCTCTAGGTACTCATAGGACTCTATGCCTCATTTCCAGTATAGATGAGTTGAATTCGATGGAAGGATACCCATTGAAAGAAGATCATTAAGGAATATCTCATCATTCAGCACAAGGTAAAAAGAAGTAGCTTGATGATTTGGAGGAACTCGAATGAAGAACATGTTCATGAACCAAAAACCTTGTGCATCTTTTGCATGCACCAGATGCAAGAAGTGCATGAAAAAGACCCTTTGAATAGCAACCAATAAGGAAAATTGTTGACAAAGGCAAGGAAACCACCAATAAGGCTAATGGAATCCAAGACATTGCACGAATCCCAATGTGTGAATATATTTCTTTCCTTAGAACACAAGGGAAACCCCCTAGTCAGCAACCAATGAGGGGATGTCGATTGTTTGGTTCAAGGTTACCTACCCATAATGATAGTAGGACCAGGGTACATGGTAGGAATAGAACTTCATGTAACTCTGAGACACATTGAGAGTATGGATGATATGCAAAGTCAAGAGTTCTGAGAAATGGATGACACGGGCTTATAGACATCCTTTGAATGAGAGCATGAGACATATGGAGGAATATGGCAGCATAGACTTAATAATGAAACCTTTTGATGTAGGAGGCACCAATCAAACTCTCCATAGGGACTGGAAGAGTAACCACTCAGAGGAGTAAAATCTAAGTAACAAGCTCATCTTCCTAAGGTCATGCTAAACCCAAACTTTGGATGAAAAATGGACTCAAAATTTTTTGTTATGTTCAAAGGTGACACGACTG
>JZKD02S0139088.1:534460-573395 GCA_000966675.3 Picea glauca | reverse complement strand
TGAAAATTAATATATCGTCAAGATATACGATGACGAACTTTCCTGTGAAATCCTTCAGGACTTCATTCATCAATCTCATGAAAGTACTAGGCGCATTCATTAAGCCAAATGGCATAACAAGCCATTCATACAACCCTCCATTCATCTTGAATGTTGTTTTCCATTCATCACCTTCTCTCATACGAATTTGATGATATCCGCTTTTCAAATCAATCTTTGAAAAAAAAAAATCTCCACTCAAGCAATCCATCAAATCATCCATCCTTGGCAATGGAAATCTGTATCTGATGGTAATCTTATTGATTTCCCTTGAGTCTGTACACATCCTCCAGCCTCCATATTTTTTAGGGCTGAGCACTGTTGGAACAACGCATGGACTCAATCTTTTTCGAACCAATTTTTTGTCCATTAAGTCCTGGACTTGTCTCTTGACCTCTTCATTCTCCTGCGGCGTCAATCTATACGCTTCTTTGTTTGGTAAACTAGCTCCAGGTATAATATCAATGTGGTGACTTATACTCCTGATCGGTGGCAACGAACGAGGTAGGTCGTCCACTACTATATCAGAGAACTCTTCAAAAAGCTTCTGGATTTCCTCTGGTAAATCATCCACTCTTGTACTGGTCAAAAATATTCTAGTCTTCCTGACCACGATGAATTGTGTATCTTCCTTCTTATTAACCTCATTAAGAAGTTCCTTCCCACTCATGAGAAGTACAATGTTGCTCACTTCTGGTTTCATTTCTTTATCCTTAATTGGCAACAACATGTGAGTTCTCCCATTTTTCTCTAGGGTGTATGCGTTATTTCTCCCATCATGAACCACATTCCTGTCATATTTCCATGGTCAACCCAACAATAGTTGACAAACATCCATGGGAATGACATCACATAATATTTCATCTTTATATCCTCCTATTTTAAATTCAACTAAACATTGTTTAGTGACATTTACCTGATGTACTTTTTGTAGCCATGAAACTCTATATGGGCTTGGATGTTCAATAGTCTCCAGCTCCATCTTTTCTACCATCTCTGTAGAAATGAGATTGTCTGTGCTACCACTGTCCACGATGACTTTGCATACCCTATCTTTGGTCTTGCAAGTAGTCTGAAAAATTCTATTCCTTTGGGTTGGGTTCTCTGCCTCCTTCCCTGGCGTTAAGAGAAATTTTCTCATCATCAGTGATCTTCCACCCTCAACATTCCATCCTTGTGCTTCGGCAATGTGAGTTTCACCTCCTTCTTTATTTCTATATGGACATTCATAGGATTTGTGTCCATTTTTCCCACAGGTAAAGCATTGTATTTCTCCACCTCTACCTCTTCCTCTTCCTATAGCTCGAGGAAAAGTATTTCTATCAGCATATTGCCCTCTCTGTGAGCTTCCTCCTCTCTCATGCTGAGTTTGAGGTTTCTTCCCCTCTTCTTGAGGTTTCTTAGCTTTGTCTTGGGCAATTGTCTTGCCTCTGGCTTGACTTCTGCCTCGGCCTCTTTGACCTTTATTTCGGCTCAGTTTTTCTTTAGCTTTCAGAGCCATCTAATAAGCATATTCTACAGTCTGAATGATCATCATGCTCATCTCATCTTAGATGTAATATCTCAGACCATTCATGTACCTGGCAACCTTCTCATCATCGCTTTCCCGATGACCTGCTCTGATGTTTAGTTTGTAGAATTCTTTAGTGTACTCTTTTACTGTCATCGGCTTCTGTCTCAAGTTCTGCATTCTCCGAAACAGAGTGATTTGATAATCCTTGGGTATGAATTTTTATTTCATCTTCGCAACCATTATATCCCAAATCTTGATTTTCTCCTTGCCTTTGCAACATCTTTCAGCCTCCAGTTCATCCCACCATAATGTTGCATGCCCTTTAAGTCTTGTGATAGCATGTTTGACCTTCTTGTCTTCCTTGACATCCTCATAGTCAAAGTATTTATCCAGAGTTCTAATCTAGTCTAGAAGCTCTTCAACGTCCATGTTTCCTTCATACGTGGGAATCTCCATTTTCGCTCTTGCACCTATCCTAGAAACAACCTTGAATAGGAACTCATCTACAACATCTTTGACTGCAACTTCTTCTCCATGTCCAACTTCATTTTCACTATCAGCCTCACTGATATCTCCAGTGTCGACTGTGCGCCTATGTGTTGTCTCCATGGCATCAAGCCTGGCATGTAGTTCGCGCATTTCCCTTTCCACTGCTGGATCAGGCATTGGTTTGTCTCTTCTTCTCAGTGGACTGGATGCAAATATTTTCTCTTTTCTCTGCTACAGAAAGCAAATAACTCTTACTCGCTCTGATACCACACTGACGCGAACCCCCCCAAACCCTCAGGTCTGGGTCCACACAGAATCATTTTAATCTACCCTTTGAGTTTAATTGACTCTTTGGTTTCCCCTCGGGAAATACCTTTCACACACAACAGTGTATCCACGGGTCCTTACGGGTGTGCCCATTCGATCAACCATGAAGAATCAACCCAAATCTCCTGACCCGAAATAGGATCGTGCCCTTCGCAAATTTGGGACTTCGGGTTTCACGACTTCACGACCCCTGTTGTCAAGGGTTCCTATCTCTACAACCTCCGAAACCTGAATTGCCGAACTCTGATGCACTCAGCAAAGGTTGACTTCCCAACAGGCTTCTCACTTCATCAGGGTTTCAGACTTCACAATTTCATGAATCCATATGCAAGGCTCCTAGTCCTTCGATCTTCGAACCCCAAAACGGTCAACAAGGTCTAACTCCACTTGGAAACAAGTACGCCACCTATCACTCTTTCGGGTTTTCGGGAATTTCACTCCCAAAGCATTTCCTTCTCCATTTCCTGACACTCGAAGTGCCAAAATCCCGAAACTCCAATCCAATTCTTGTCGCAACTCACGACTTCGGGACTTTCGTTCCACTGTGCTCAACTCCTCGTCGTTAGGATCCCCGAAATGCCGAAATGATCCGACGGCTTGTGAAAAGCACAATCAATGGTCCACGTTAATTCTGGATCCTAGAGTGGAAATCTTTCCTGCCTCTAACCACCCTGTAACTTCCCTGGATCCTATGGTCCTCGTGATTTCGTGAATTCCCCACAGAGAATTTCAACCACTTGTTTCTCCTTGATAACTCCTGCGAAATAAACCAAGGTTCTTCCACTGGAACTTAACTTCTACTGGATGACTTTGACCCTTGTCTTCCTTCGAAGTAGTTTGACCTTGTCCTCCTTTGAACACTTCAACGACGCTACCCCTTCTGAGCTTTCTTTGAAATTTTGAGTCTTCGAAAATGACCCCTGCACGCACTCCTTGCGGAAATCCCTCAAATACTTTCAAGTATTTGAATTCTTGACTCTGTGCACCCTCCTGCAACAACAGTCCTTCAATTCACCCCTTGGTTGATAAGTTCTGAGCTTTCAACCAGCCTGCGTACACCTTGCACGGCTTCTTTGCTTCACCTGCACTTCTGCGGGAATGAGAACAATGGTATCTCTCCTGAGCTTTCAGAGATAAAATCTAAACCTCCATCAACGCACTCCTTACAGGAACTCTCACTTAGGAAGAGAAACAATTGAAACTCATTCTCTCTCTCTCAAACTTCAAACATTCAACATGAAATCATACATTCACACAATATTAAAGTAAATGCATAGCAGAGAGATTAAAACAACTGGAAGCATACCATTTACCATGTATAGACATAAAACATCATAACACCATGAGTCTGAATCAAAGCTTCATATAATAATTCAAAGCTTATGTACATGGGTTCTTCTCTACATCTTTCTGCTACAACTTCCTTCTTCTTCTGCTCTATGCTTATGTGCTTAATGATCTCTCTCTAATGTTACAATGATACAAAGGTGAGGGTGTCTATAGTCGGTTTTTTTTCCTATGCTCTAAACTGTCTAATCTTCACTTAAACCTACCTACTTTCATTTACTACGCATAAATGCCTTAATGTTTTACAGATGAGAGAAATCGCTCAAGATTTGTTTACAATCACTTATTCATAAATGCACGTACACCTTCCTTAACTATTACATTAATGTTCCTTCCTTAGTCTTTCAAAGTATTTCAATACATTTTCAACATGTGCAAAAATGCATTGCGCTCATCCCAGCTGTCTTCCACCTCCATGCTCGCTTGTTGATAGCGATGCTCCTGCATCACTCAAAAATGAAAATAGGATGTCAAGCAATCAGATGAAAGGAAAACTCAACCTAAACGAGAGAAATCAAAGGAGAAAAACACTCCAAAGCCCGAAAAAGAAGATTCCCTCCCGAGTATGGTCACCAATTCTGTTACAAGGAAAATCACTCTATGGCATGGGGTAAACCAAAATAGACCGAAATGAATGCAGAAATCAACTCTAATCTCAAGTATGCTATATAAAAAATTATTCTAACAAGACAAGATAAAGAGCCTACCTCATCCAGACGTTCAATGAATTCCATCGTTGAGCACTTGACTCAAAGCTATATACCTGCAACGTTTCCTCAATAAGCAAGATATGCAAGAATATGGTGATAGTTTATAAATTTAGCACATATAATAGCATAATCCATCAATATTCATAACAAATATTCCCATGGAATAACAATTCAAATATTTGCAAGACATTAATTGGACGAGAAAATAATATTTCTACGAAAATATGAACAACAGAAGTGTATGAATGTCAAACTTTCGTGTCGGCACATCTCGGAATTGAGAAACTAATTCCCTTCTATCTAGGCCTCCACCACTTCAATCTTACACAAAAGGAAATATCATATAAGAGAGATAATGAGATTCTCCATCAAATAGGGAAGAGCTTGGGGGTTAAACAATGTGTTCAGACTTAAAAGGAAAAAGGGATGAAGACTGAATATGAAGTGAATAATTTCTCTAGAGTAAATTTTCTCTCAAAGTTGAATTCTTCTCCTTCTTCCACAGTTTGGATATGGTCCATTTATAGCCTACAAATGGAACTTAAGGGCCAAGTCGAAACGTTTCCAGTGTATGGAAGGTAAAGGATCATGGATCTCGTGGCATGACATGGAAACCTGACACCATTTTTTTAGTTTTGGGCACAAAAACCAATGTAAGTGGGTTGTAATGGTGCAACCTGTGTATACGCATGATGTATAGTTGTTAGGGCACATATATGTAGAAAAATATTATTTTATCTCTGGGAATTGAAAAAAGGGACTTCAAGTATGCAAAGGGAAATGGAAAATGCCTTCTAATCAAGTTGCATGGGGTGAGGAAAATCTTTCTATAACATATATGTATGAGGTGTATGTCTTGGTGATACATGTTGAGGCACACCTCAGTGATGTTATTGTACATTGATTAGTAGCACATCTTGGATATATTGGTATCTTGGTATTGTGCCTATCTTGATTATGGTTGAGGAACTTCATTGATGATATCTTATGATGTACATACATGGTTGATGTACTTGGTATCGTACATGGTTGATTCATGAGATGGTACATGGTTGATGTACATGACATGGTACATGGTTGATATACATGACATGGTACATGGTTGATGTACATGGTATGGTACAGGTTTGATGTACACGATATGGTACATGGTTGATGTACATGGTATGGTATAGGTTATGGAACATGGACAATGTACATGGTATGGTACATGTTTGATGTACATGGTTTGGTATCCATGTGATTGGATCAATTGGTTGATGGTATATCAGTAATAGAGACAATGACAGGGACAGTGACAGGTTGGATGATTGGTTGATCATCAATGACAGGCTGATGTGATAGTGGTAGTCACAAGTTGATGTGACAGTGGTAGTCACAATTTGATGTGATAGTGACAGTGACAAGTTGTTTGATGTGACAGTGACAATGACAGGTTGGTTGATGTATTTGTGACATTTGCAGTGACAGTATTAGTGGTAGTGACAGTGAGTCTACACTTATATTTTAGGGCGGAGGGATGGGGCAAGGAAAGGGGGTTGTAGCCTCCTTTTGTTTTGTGTTGGAGAACTGAGGGAGTTGGTGCTTCCTTCAGGTTGGTGCCTATAAATCAAGGGGTTGGGACCTCCTTCCGGTTGGTGTCGGAGAACTCAGGGAGTTTTTTCTTCCTTCGGGTTGGTGCCTGTAAATCAGGGGGTTGGCGCTTCCTTCCAGTTGGTTTTGGAGAACAATTTGGAAGTTGGTGCTTCCTATGAATGTATTCTTGATATATATAATAAATCATTCTATAGTTTTCTCCCATTTGGGTTTCCACGTAAACTCTGGTGTACTGTGCATGTGGTTATTTGATGTGATGATACTACTTATGGTTATATTTTCATGATACATTGAATGCAAGCATAAATGATATAATACCGATAAAGTTTAAGTTTAGATATTGTGATTGAAAGTGGTAAAAGGTGCTCATATTGATTCACCCCCCCTCTTAGTATTCCAATATTGTGTTCAATAAAAGGATGGTTTGGGTAAAAACCTTGATTTCTTCTGCACATTTAAAATTGTATTGGTCCCACTATACTTCAAATTCTTCAATTTTAGAAATACTTCTTAAAACAATTTCCCCAGTTTTCTATGGAATTGGAATGAATTGTCTCTTCCTTTTTCTCATAGAAGAAATGCACCCAAAACATTTACTTTCTGGAAACCTCTATGGAAAACATTCTATCTGGAAAATAACAAGGGAGATAAAGGGGCTTCTCATTAGAACAATAGATTTTCACCACCCTATAATGTTCCATTTTTTCAATATTCCCCTTTTTATCCAGGAAGGTTGATGCTTCCAAGGACAGTCTGGATGTATTCACTTTGAAGATAAGTTTCTTGAAAGAATATACAAATGCATTGTAAACTTCATAAAAATGGTAAGTGACCTTTAGTTTCCATAAGGCCTAATACCACATTGTTACTGAATCAATCTTACAGTAAACTCATCTTCTGATACTCAAACCAGTAAAGACATGACAATAAGTAATAGTAAATATAAAATAGGAAGACATATAAAATATCTTATTTTTCTTGAAGTTTGATAATTGTGAAGATATTTCCCCAAAAATAATCTTCGTCCAATTGAATATTACTTGTTCATGAACTTTAAAATATAAAATGTAAAAATCCAACCGAGGAATGATTGTTGTGGATTCTTGACATGTAACTCTGGTGAAAATACATGCTATCTCTCTATAGGAATTTTTAAGTAAACTAACTTGAATTTTTTATATGTCTTCTGGCATTGTTGCAGGATCTTCAAGATATTCCTTCAAGAGTTCTAATTCATTATCTCTTTCCTTAAAGAAGCTTCTCCCTTCATCTCCCTTGAACATGATTGTTGGCTCTGGAAGCTTCAACATTATTTTGAAAAATGACGATGAAAAAGAAATAGGAGAGTTTCCTTGGAGTTGAATCATTCTCCAATTCTGTTAAAACTTATCAGCACACTAAGAAACTCTTTCTCTATAACCAAATACTTCAGGTGTGCTTCTAGATAAGGAAATGTTTGATGTCCAAACTCTGTTTTATTTTCTTTATGGTAAAGGAAGTGATGAATAATACCAATAGGATCTTGACCACTGAAATCTCTGGTACTCTCATCCAAATAAATTCAAAGTATCTCCACAAAATTGTTTTCTTTTTTTCATGGTCATTTTGATGAAGTTGGTGGACTCTCGTGCAGTGCTTTAGGACGTTATTTCAAAGTAAATTATTTTTTAGTAATATATCTCAAAGATATGTTTTCAATGGAGGGATTAATGTCAATTGAATGGAGGATTTCCTCGAAACGTTTTCCATTATTAACGACCTTTACAATATTTAATTAGTTGTTATCTTCTATAAAATCAGCATTAAATATGTCTCGGGGAAAGTGATGCATGTATTGCAACAAAGGATCAGAATTGGAGATCAAGATATAGTAGGACTAAAATGAACCCTGCGTAGAAACTTAAAAATGGTTAAGTATAGAACTTTATCGATCAGATGCAAAGGGATTGGTGCAATTTGCATACAACAAAGAATACAAGTGTGTTTTTATTAATTTGGAACTTGAGGGAAATGGGTCATGAAGCTGCCATAAATCGAGAATTTTTCTAAGTAAAAGAAAGGATAGAAGGAAAAAAGTATAAACCTATATACAATGGCATCCATTCAGAAATAGTTAAGTATGAAGAGAAAAAATCTTATTATGAACACTTTCCAAATCTTAGACCAGATGTGTCTGAAGGCATAAAAGAAAGAGAAGAATATTTTAGGAATAAATACCCTCATATTTTTTAATTTGTATCATAACAATGTTTTATTCTAGACATTTGATACTTGATTTTGGGACAAACTACAAGAGCCATGTGATATTTATTTTTGGGAACTTTAGATATCATACTATTTTGATATTCGGGAGGTACAAGTGTTTGTTTATATATATATAGATATATATATATATATATATATATATATATATATATATATATATATATATATATACATTTGAGTGACAAGGAAATTTCTGGAAAATGAGGAAACAAAGACCTAGTGGGACCCCACCTATTATTAAAACATATTTTACCCTTATGATAAATAAAGTTGTCCTCAAATAAAAGTTAATTAATGTTTAAACAAAAGCTATTTGAAATACCTAACTACTTCAAGAAGATATAAAAGAAGGAGAGCAAGACAAAGAGAAGGGATAAAATAGAGAAGTGAAACTTCTGATAAAGTATGTCTGAGCCTTAAGAGAGATTATTATATTTTCATTCCATTATGAATTTTCATTAGAGCTGAAATATATTGTTGACAATAGGGTTATTCTTAAGGTGGCAAAAAAAAGACTAGGAAGCATTGATTGGTGATATTCTCCAAGGTAATTTATTTTCTTGAATGTTTGTTTAGTTTTAATTAGAAGTTATGAAATAATTCAGTGCTAATTAATGCTAGTTTTGCAGAATTAAAAACAATTATAGACATGGAAAATGGATTGATCCAACTTGTTCTTATGTCATAATATTTTCTTTTGACATTAAATTTCCATGTATGAGTCATAATTACATCTTGGACTTCCAATAATTCCTTTGGTTTGGGTCCTCACAGGGACTTGAACAAATATTCTCAGTTGTAACTCAGAGTTTATATTAATTAAATAATTTGTTGATTTCTTCTCACTTATGATATTGTTTAAATATTGTATTTCAAAATTTTCCTTTCTTTTATTTCAACATTTTTTACTTTCCTATCTATCTTTATAGTTCTTTTATTTTGCAAATTCATTATTTTATTTCACTTTAAATTGTATATTTTCAGATAAAATACATCAAATGATATATATATCTCCAAGAACCATATTTCTTAAGGTATGATTAAAATTTTGACTAGCTATAAACTAGGGTAATAATCCCTCCTATCTCACTAACCTAATGAGATTTGAAAATGTATGATTAAGGAGAATTTCCATTCCTTTCATCAACATTTATTTGATGACCATAATGGGGAGACATTTATTATCTCACTAGGTTTTTTTTTCTTTTTTTTCCTTTTCTTCTTCTAATTTTAATGAATTTTCCTACCTCTCGACAACCTAACATAAGATTTAACTTACGTGATCAAAGAAGAATTACTTCGAGCCTTTTTATTTGATTTTATAAACTGCCATTTCTCATTAAGATATTGAATGTTCTTAGGAAGTTATTGTTCATGACATAGAAATTCAATATCAAAGAGAGGCCATTCAAAGGAAAGCTCATAATCATCCTCCTCATTAGAAGGTTGTCTTATGACCACTCAATATCATGTACCACAATGAATGACAGGTGAATCTCATGAATTTGATCCTTTCCTTGAAATTGAAAGAAAGAAAACAACCTTAGAAAACCTTCAACCGAAGCTTCGATAATCCTTGTCTGATTCCGAGACCGAGGTTACAATTTCATAAAAATATTTCTCTCCTAATAATATCACAATGACTTATTCTAGTATTTTTGGTACTACTAGTGGACCTACCTCCTGATAGGATTCTTCCTCATCCCTAATCGGAAGCATGTACATCCACTTCAATCATGTTCAATCCATAACAAATCCTACAAAGGTAATCAAACAATATGGTTTATTCAAATTCGAATACGATGCTAACACTAAACGTTGACATAGATCATGTCCTTTGAATCCAAATCTAGCCACCAATCCTTTTCCAAATTTTAAAGATCATTTTCCCAAATTCTCTCGTAGTGGAACCATCTCTATCAATGAACATTTAGTTACATTTTCTTATGCATGTCATAACACAGGGGCAAATGATAATGATACATGTATGAGATTATTTGTTAACTCTTTGGAAGGAAAAACTACTACATATTTATTTGAATTTCCACCTAAAGTCTTTTCAACTTGGGATGATTTATCTTATTGTCTTAAATCCACTTATGGACAACCTTAAAGTCCGGCATATTTATTGAGAGAATACAACAATCTCGTTTATAATAAAGGTGAAACAATCAAATATTTTAATTTGTGTTTCACTAAATTGTATAACCAAATCCATGAGATTATCCAACCTCATAATCAGGTTGGTTTGATGCATTATTACAACACATTACCATCTTCTTATCTCCATAGATTATAAGAGAAGACTACTAATAATCTAGGATCAACACTGCAAACTTGTTTGGAGTTTGAAGAACAGATGACAAGAACAAGTCTCTCATTGAATATTATGTTAAGAAAATTGATATGTCAACTATATTATAGTTTTTACAAGACATGAGAAATAGGACTATTTCTTTTGAGAAAAAAAGTATTTCTTCTACCTCTACAGAAACCTCTATATAGGTTGCCTTGAGGAATCAGCCTCAAATTTTTCAACCTAAATCGACACTCTCAAGGGCATGGTGTAATTTATGCAATGAAAATCATGATGAGAACACTTGTGAAATTAGAAAGAATGCAAGAGAACATTTTTTGGGAAAAATATATGATACTACAATTTTCACTTTAGATTGGGCTCCTAAAGTCGATGTAATGATGGTTGATACTCAAAATATTTTTTATTAAAACAAGAAAAAAGGTGGTCCTCCCAAAACCACATTTTCCCCAAGTACATCCTATCATCAAAATGATCCTCAAGTCACAAGGGGTACTTAGAGTCCTAAGGTCATTTCAACCTCATCTTCTTCACCAAAATATAATATTTTGAAACAATTGGCTAACATTAAAGTAGATGCCTCTTTATTGGATTTGGTAACGTCCATGAAAAGAAAAATCATTTGAAATATTTTATGGAAGGTAGGAATTCTACTATTTCCAGTTTAACATAATAACAATATGAAGAATAATTGTATGTAAATAAGTTAAGTGTATATAATCTTAGGAATTATATAAAAATTCCTCCTTTTTATGTTTCAATGACTATTATGGATAAAATCTCACATTATCGTCCGATTGGTGGGGGATCTGGCCCCAATGTTATGTCTAAAATCATTATGGAAGAATTAGGTATTTCATGCACCAATGAAAATTCAAAAAGTATGTTATCATATAAGAATCAACAACATGCTACAATTCGTGAAATTAAAGATGTAAATTTGGTTTTGTGTGCACATTCTGAAATCAAAACCACCTGCAATATGCAAGTCATTGATATGCCCGTAAGAAACTACTCTATTATATTAGGAAGAGACTCGCAGGATTTAACTGGTGGATACATATCATTGGATGGAACACACATCTCCCTTCCTAAAAATGGTAAAAATATCATTGTTCTTCATGAAGGATTAATCTCACCATAGATTGAAAGAGTGCCTCAGCCGCATGTAAATTTTATTGAAGAAGATATCAGTGCATTTTCTATATTTTTAGAAGAAGAAAGTAATTATGTTTCATAGCTTCCTGATCCTGAAGATGGTATGTGGCATATAAATTTTGATGGTAAATTTTCTAGTGAAGGAAATGGAGCCGATATAGTACTTTACTCACCTATAGGGAAAATTCATGATTTTTCTTACAGATTAGATTTTGCATGTAATAATAACATGACATAGTTTCAATCCCTAGTGCATGGAATATAAAATGATTTTAATCTAGTTTGTTACCATATTTCTGTATTTAGGGATTCAGAGCTTATCATAAATTTGGTCAAGAGAATTTATACCCCATCCAATAATATTTTAAAAACTTATACATGAGAAGTTTGGCAGTCGATTTCTAATCTTTTGTATTTCAATATTACTCATATCAGGAGAGATATAAATTCAATAGCACATAGGTTATCTATTTTTGCAACCATCCCTACAAGGAAATTGCTCCCTAAAATACCAAATTGTACCTTTATGTCTTTATATCAACCTCATTTTCCAAACAACATTGAATCTTGGCAAGTTTTCTCTGATGAAGAAAGAATATGTTCCTTCTTGCAAAATGAACCCTTGAAAAATAAAGAGATCATATCCTTCAAAGATAGAAAATTTCCCAAGGGATTAACCCCTTTCGAAATATCATTCTCATCAAGTTATGTAAGCAATCAAAAGAATATCATAGAAGAGGAATCAAGAAGAAAAATAGGAAAAACTATTCATGTGAACATTGGGACTCAAGAAGAACCAAAGATTCTAAAAATTGGAGCTCGGTGTTTAGATTAGGAGAAACATAAACTTGTGGATATCTTCCATGAATTTCAACATTTCTTTTCATGGTTGTATAAATATTTGAGTGGGTTTGAACCAAGTGTAATACAATACACAATTCCTATTAAAGAAGAAGAAAACCAAATAAGACCAATAAATCCTACACTAGAAGAAACTATTAGAAAAGAGGTTGAGAATCTCATAAATTCCCATATACTTTTTCCTGTTAAGTATTCAGAATGGGTTTCAAATCTTGTCCTTGTATGGAAAAACAATGGATACATTATATTATGTGTTGATTTATGTGCCTTGAACAGGGCAATCGTTAAATACAATTTTCCTCTTCCTAATATGTAATTGATTTTACAACAAGTAGAAGGATATCAAATGATGTCACTTCTTGAGGTTTTCTCAGGATATAATCAAATATGCGTCAAGAGAGTTGACAAATATAAAACTACTTTCACTACATTTTGGGGCACCTTTTCTTACAAGAATATGCATTTTGGCTTGATCAATGTAGGTGTTACCTTCTAGAGAGATATGAAAATAGATTGTGATTATCTGATTAGTAAAATTGTTCAAATTTATATTGATGAATCAACTATATTCCAAAACTTGAAAAGATCACTTTGATCATCTTAGACTAGTTTTTCTCCATTGTAGAAAAATTGGTATGTCATTAAAACCTACAAAATCAATTTTTGGTGTCACTATAGGAAGACTTCTTAAACACATTGTATCGGATTTAGGCATTAGTATTGATCTGGAGAGATTCATTTGCATTCAAAATCTTCAAGCTCCATCTTCCAAAAAATAAATTCAATCATTTTTGGGTAAAATCAATTTTGTCAGAAGATTTGTTCTTGATTTTGTTAGAATGGTCAAACCTATTCATAATATATTAAAGCAAGATCAAGCTTATCTTGAAATTATATTACTGAAAAGGATTTTGTAGAAACTAAAGATGAAATTAGTTATGCACCAGTCTTGGCAAAGATTGATTTTGTGAAATATTTTATCATATATACAAATGCCATTAAAGAAGTTATTTTGCAATTCTTCTTCTAAAATATGACAATAATAATTAGAATTCAATAGCTTACATGAGTCAAATTTTCTTTGAAGATGAATTCAAATATACTTTAATCGAGAAACATACATTTTCTCTTATTAAGCTATTTATAAATGTTTTCATTTTATTCTTGGCAAGCATACTCAGGTAAAAGTTCCTTTACCTACAATCAAGTTTTTGCTTTCACAATCACACTTATATAGAAATATTTCACATTGGCTTGCCAAAATCCAAGAACATGATTTCACATTCACAACTTCTAATACAATCAAGGGATTTGATCTAGCTCTATACATGGCTCAACACCTTTAAACAGGATATTCTTCTAAAAATAATGAAGATGCTTTGTCTACACTATTCCTAATTGAATATGGTAATACTGATCTAGTAACACATCCCTGGTACTAGGACATAATTTATTATTTTCAATATGAAATATGTCCAGATAACCTTGAGCACCATGAACGAAGAAGGACATGACTTGAGGCCTCAAAATAGTTAATTTTGAATACTTCACTTTTCCATAGGATTGTTGATGGACTGTTATTACGTTTTTTTGATGATACATCAATACAAATGATTTTGAAAAAAAATCACGGATCAACAGATTTAGATATTAATATCGATGGCCAATTTTTTTCCAAATCCACTGCACATGAAATATTAGAATTGGTTACTATTGGGATTTTGTCTTTAGGGATTCATATAATTTTTTACAAGCTTGTGTTGAATATCAAAAGGTTGTCAATAGAGAAAATTTATTCGCTATTCCTTTACAAACGGTCTTACCTGATTTTCCTTTTCCTAAATGAGGATTGGACTTTTTTAGACCAATTAATCCTCCATAGAATACATGTCATATTTTTATCCTAACTACCACATACTACTTTACGAAGTGGACTGAAGAAATTCCTCTTAATCATGTGCAAGATGAACAAGTAATATATTTTCTTGAAACACACATATTTTCTCAATTTGGTCTTCCAATTGAGATTATTTTCGATAATGGACTAGTATTCATATCTAGAAATTTGACTCAATTCCTTAATAAATTTGGATTGAAACATTTCACTTCATTAATATATTACCCTTAGGGAAATGGGCAAGTTGAGTCAATGAATAAAAATATGGTTAAAATTTTAAATAAAATCATTAATGACAAAACTCGTCAGTGGAACACCTTACTGACTTACGCATTATGGGAATATCATACAACCACTAAAACAAGTACAAGTCATACTCATTTTCAATTTTTATTTGGCCAAGAATCCATCATGCATGTTGAACTTGAACTTAACTCTCTCAGACTATCCTTGTGAGCTAAAGAGTTGAATTATACATATGTCCCAGAAAGACTGCATGCTTTGTTGGCATTAGAATAATAGAGGATCTATTCTCTAGATAATATAAAGAAAATGCAGAAAACCATTAAAAATATTTTGATAAAAAGTATAAATTAGCTACTTTTGCAGTTAGTGAAAAAGTGCTTCTATGGGATTCTGCACATGCAGATAAAGGTAAACATTCAAAATTTCAGATGTTATGGCTAGTCCCTTACATAATCGCCTATGTCATTGGAAATAATTCTTACTTAATTAAAGATGAATATGGTCGGTTATTTTCATATACTACTAACAATTCAGATATAAAACATTATGTCGAACATGATTGATATTATTTTTGTATCTGTAGTGTTTCTTGTATATATTTGTTTTTTACTTGTTCAGTGTTTTCCTTGAATATATTTTTTATCTTTTCTTTCATTTTCATTTACTTGAGTTTTAGGTTTTGAAGTTTTAGTCTAGTAACTAGATCATTCAAGTTACATTATTATTGGTTTGTGAAACTTTTGTAGATTTGACTTGAATGATGAAGAATACAGACAACAAAAGATAAATATATTAGCTTTCTTATGTCTGCAATGTTATTTGCTAAGTACTTTCCAAACAAAGTAAATTACCTTGATTCAATTTGATTGATACAATTCTTCAGTGTTTTCTTCTTTCCCATTCTTCCCTTCCATGAGTATATTTACTAAGGGAATACATCAAATTTTGATCCAATTTGTTTTTGAAACACCATTCCCGAGAAGAAGACACTATCAGAAAATTAAAATCCAAAGTTTGAAGAGTGAAACCTGATATTGTGAGTTCTAGTCTACTGGAAATAGACTACCATGTGGAGTCTCTATTGGTTTAATCATGATTCATCCCCTACTACAAGAGATTGCAAATAATTTTGAATCCTATAACTTATTTAAAAAAAATTATACAACTATAATAGGTGGGATCCCCTAGGAGAAAATATTGAAATGATAAATGTTGGAATATTGAGAGGGGGGGGTGAATCAGTATGAGCACATTTTATTTATTTAACCACAATACAAAATCTTCATTAACATTCAATATATAATCAATACCATAATTTAGTGCATAAACAACACATAAACACAGTACACCATAATTTTACATGGAAAACTAATGCGGGAAAAAACCACGAAATGTTATTCTTATTTATCAAAGGGTACATTTGTTGGAAGCACCAACTTCCTATTTCTCCAGATACAACTGGAATGAGGCTCCAAACCCATATTTACAAGCTTTAACCTGAAGGAATATCCAACTCCCTAATTTATCGGCTCCAACTGGAAAGAGGCTACAACCCCCTTTCCTTGCCCCGTCCAACCACCCTGAAATATAAATGTAGAAAAATATGTCACTACCTCTGTCATTGTAACTAATAAGTACATGTTGTTTTGTTG
Organism: Picea glauca; assembly: GCA_000966675.3. Taxonomy (NCBI): domain Eukaryota; kingdom Viridiplantae; phylum Streptophyta; class Pinopsida; order Pinales; family Pinaceae; genus Picea; species Picea glauca. The sequence continues at coordinate 556,978 of JZKD02S0139088.1, read as the reverse complement.
TTGTTGTTGTTGTTTCTTATACTTCTTTTGTTGCTACTGATTTCAATATCTCATCAAAACTGCAACCACATATACCTCATACCAATATCCACAAGAGAGTTCTCCAAATCAAATGCTTATGAATAACTAAGACATATTTGTTCCTGATTTCTTCATAATACACACCCTAACACACAAGAATACATACCTTCAATTGTAGTTGACCTAGGTTTTAGATATTTGATCTTCAAAAACATTTATTCACAGGTTCGCGACCCATACACTTCCTTCTCGAGGATGTTTTCACTTTTCCCCATTGAATCTTGTGGATGTACACGCTTTTCCTCTTGAAAATCATATATTTACACAAAGGATCTAGATTTGTAACTCTTTCTCCATACACTCAGCTCTTACAAAATTATACCTTCACTGGACTTCGCTGACCTTGACTTATTAGCTTCAAATATTCTAATTAGTATTCACAGCATTCATTTTCGAATTGACTCTTCTCTGTGTTTTAATGAGAAGTTTATTATGACATGCAACTCACATGCAACTTGTTAACTTTTTTTTACAGTTACTTTAAAATGCAACTGACATGCAACTTGTTAACTATTTTTTACAACTACTTTACCTTGACATGCAACTTGTTAACTTCATGTTCAAGGGTTGACACCAATTACAACCAATATTTCAACAGTTCAATGACAACCAATCTATCAACAATTAATCTTTCAACAACTAATATTTCAACAATCTCCCCATTTGGCATTAATAACAACACTTAAACACAACACTTAGACATGGTTTATGGAAACACCCATGCTCATGTTGGCTCCCCCTATCTTCATTCCTCTTCTCTTTGTTTCTATGCCTTTGTTTTTCTCTCCCCTTTGACATCAATGGGAAAGGGTGACTTCACCTTGGGGTTGCTCCCGTTGTCTGTAATTCTTTGATATCTACTGATGTTTCTCTTCATGGTGCTTCCTCATGTAAATATCGGATAAAAGACATTCAAAAAGAATTCAAGTCTTTCATGGTTACTAATACTCTCCCCCTGTCATACTATGCCAATTTTCACGTATATCACTGTGGGGATGAAACTACTCCTATTTTTTGTCGAAAATACTCAAAAGTCTCCCTCAGAAGAGATTTACTGAAGATATTTGCAATTTGTTCTGTTGTCCCAATATACTCTATCTTGATGTTCTTCTCTGTAACTTGTTCATGTAGAAAGTGAAACTTGATCGGAATGTGTTTCATCTTGGAATGCATCATTGGTGTTGGTCCTAAAGTCTACACCTGACTGCTAAAGGGAAAATCTAGGCCACCTATCAGGTTAAACTGATTTCTTCTTTTAAATTTTTGTTTGTTAGTCAGAGGGTTATTCTATCAAGAAAAAGGAAAGGTTGGGTTGGAAGAACGATATGGATGAGGGCCCTCCTTGGATGATGGCACACCAATGACAGACTAGTGAAATAATAGAAAACAGAGGGAAAAAACAAACTACTCAATGAATAATCTGTTGTAATAAGTTCAATACTTAAAATATCATTTTAATACATCAAACATGTATCAAAACACAATAACCCCCACAGGTTCCAGAAAACAAATCTTCACCAAAGAATTATTTGTTTGACAGGTTGCATATCAGTAAATATAAGTCATACAATAATTGAAAGGAAATGAACTGTACGTTGCACAAATCAAAAAGTGTATTCAAGATAAGAATGACAACACATGAAGAGTTGAACGAAAATTTTTCATCAAGAGTATGTTCACCATGTAGAGATATTTAATCCATGCATAAAACGGGTCCAACCAGTCTATTGTATTTCTATTCCTTCCTCAAAAAATCTGACCTTTACAATATCCAAAAACTAACTATTTAAAAGAGCTGCAGAGGCTCTCGTCCTTAGGGGACTGAGACCTCAATTTAGGGAACTGTTTGTAAAACAAATTACTAACTTTACTAAGATACTAGAATTAATCAACAAGAGTGGTTATTATCACACGCACAAGACCAATCTTGCATCTAATCTAGGAAAATGTTGGACTTAATCAAATAAAACTACTACTATCTCCGCGACATAACTGATGCATGTGATGAAGGAACTGAGGGGCCAAAAATAGGCCTTAGAGTGAAAAATTAGAGCTCTGTGTTGAATGATGGCATGTCTACGAGTTTTTAGAGGCCATTGGAGATAATCAGCTGCATGAGCAGAGTTTTCTTAAGTGTTTTTGAAACCGATCTACGCAAACATGTGACTGAGACTTAGCTCTATGTCTATGCCTGAGTTTTCGTAAGCCAAGCACGCTCTATATTGACCCCGTCATCTGCCATCTGTACCTATGAAATAGCTACACTAGAATGGTTGTCAGCCCAATGGAAATGAGGGGAGACATGGCGACGAGCATCCAATCGAGAGACAGGATGAATGGACGCGAGGGTAGTGAGTGGGATGAGTGGAAGTGATGTAGAGGTGATGCGGTGATCCGATGTCATTATAGCACGTGATTGCAGGAGATTTTGAGGTTGGTTTGGATATAGACCGCCTTTGGGCCCGCTATCCACCACAAGCTACCACGTACCCTTCCAACAAAACCATTGTTTAAATTGCGGGACCGCTCTGGAAAATTAATGTCCGGGCAGTTTTTGTCCCCGCAATGAACTGTAGCCGTCGATTTGATTACAATTCGAGATCTGGGTGACATTTACCTGCTGCAAGGATCAACGGTTCTCGTTGACCTGGGATCAATGGTCCAGATTCACTTCATACTTTCGGGCTTCGGGTATTTTGAATGTGAAACATGAAGTATCTCTCGGAGGAAAATCTCTGAAGTGAATGATTTGTCTCCACATGCCATGATGGATGAACGGTCCAAATTCTCTTTGGAAATCCGTGCTTTGTGAGTTTCAAATGTGAAACATGAAACAACTCCTGGAGGAAAACTCTTTGAGTGATGTGGTGGCCTGAAATCATATGACATCACGGTTGTTGATGTGTCCTAGAACGAAAGGTGACACGTGTCACGTGGAAACAAGTGAATGACACAAAAAAATGACCTGGGATGAATTCCACGTCTCTTTCCTCATGAGTGTGTCATGTGTCTCAACTACTAGTTTCCACGTGCTTCGGCACTTTGGGACTCTGGCTCATCGGGCTTCGAGACTTCGGCAGTTTCAAAAACGTTAAGCGTGAAGATCTTCTGGAGGAAAACCACCAAAGTGGTTGATCTTCTTCCACGTGTCCCCTCTAATGGATGGTCTTGATTTACTTCAAGACCTTAGGTCTTTGGCTCTTCGGGAATTTCGAATATGAAACCTAAAAGTCTCCCAGAGGAAAATCCCCTAAGTGAATGATCTGTTGTCGCGTGTCGTGACCGAGGAACGATCTAGATTCTCTTCGGAAATCCAGGCTTCGGGACTTCGAGAGTTTATGAATGTTAAGCTCGGAGAACTCCAAAAGAAAAATATTCAAAGTGAAGTGTCAGGTTCTCGGGACTTCGTCTCTTCGGGTCTTCAGCAACTCAGTACTTCAAACTTGATATTAAAACCCATGCGATTATGGAACCCGAATGGATGAGATTCGTTGATCTATTATTTGCTTGGTGGATCTTTACCGTCAAAAGTTCACCTGTTTGTTCCCATAGTCTGAGCCTGAAATTTGTTGCTTTGGATTGCTTCGTTGTGTGCATGGGCATTTCATGCACATAGAAAACGCTTGGCAGACCTGCGGTGAGATCAATCAATGGTGCATGTGATGAAAATCATTCCAAAACAAATACGACATGTATTTTATCCTTTCAGAAAAACATAAACAAAAATGCACGAAGACTCAAAAATGAATAAGGGCCAAGACACTCAGTAGTGGGAACCTAACTTAACCACCAGAAAAAGGAAAAATTGATGAAGGCATAGGGAAAAAAAGAGGAGAGGCATGGGATGTAGACCTAGGTTACAACATTGGCTTCCACTTGGGATATCTCATCCTTGTGAGGTGCTAAGAACTGTATATCGGTGCCTTGATATTAGATAACTTCTCTTACCTTTCATCACTTACCCTCGTTTCTGTCTTCCATCCCTGCATATCTGTTACTGTCCCTCATCCATGTATTTTATTGAATTAAAAAATAAAACTACACCCCAATGCCTTGTTGGGCTATGGATTCTTTATTCAAACACAACTAACTAATCAAAAGCATCTATGGTACAAGAGGGACCTTCCCCCATCCTCAAGAAAAATAGTGTTTCAGGAAGCCCCCATTTACTGGGCCTCCAAAGATATATGTATCATCTAGATTGTGCAGGATGAATGTGTTGTTTTCCAAGACTTAAATCACCTTAAAAGGGACAAACCAGAGGTTGTCGAATTTACCATGCTTGCACTTGTCATCCCTTCTGGAATCCCACCTCAAAACTAGGTCACCTTCCTGAAAAATATCCTTCTTGGTTTTATTATCAAAGGTCGATTTGATCTTTCCTTGTATGCCTCTATTCTTTGATCAAGTGCCTCTCTTCTCTGATAAAATTCTATAATCTGTAACATCCTCCATTGGATGTCATTGGGCTCCTCAATATCCTCTTGCAAGAATTTCAGGACTGGTATACCGAGCTGAGTAGGAAAAACAACATCTATTCCATAAACAAGATGGAATGGTGAGGTTCCTAGAGACTTCTTAGTGTTGATTTTGTCAGCCCATAAGGCATATTTGAGTTTAGAGTCCCATGATTTCTTTCTTTTAGTCAACAAGTTTTTAATGATCCTTTTGAGAGTCTTGTTTGATGATTCTGACATGCCATTTCCTGGAGGGTAATAGGGTGTGGAATGTGTCAAGGAAATGTTGTGACTACCACAGAAGTCAATCATGGATTTGGACTTGAATGCTTGGGCATTGTCTATTACAATCTTACTGGGGCAACCAAATCTAGAAAAAATATTAGTTTCCGGGAAATTCATGATTACCTTGTCAATGGCATTCCTGGTGGGCACAACCTCAATCCATTTGGTGAAGTAGTCAGTGGCAGTGAAGATCCACTTGTGTTGTCCACTAGAGGGTGGATTTATTTCTCCTATGAAGTCTAACCCCCATTGATGAAACAAACTACTGGCTTTGATAGGTTTCAGGGGAAATGATAGTAACTTTTGTTTCCCTGCAAACATATGACATTCATTACAGGATCTAACAGTGGAAAACACATCAGAGAAAAGGGTGGGCCAGTAGTATCCTTCCCTCATGATCTTGAGCATTGTGGCCTTCCAATGTTGGTGCCCTCCACACACTCCTCTGTGCATTTCTGTTGTGACTTGTTTAGCTTCATCTCCATCAAGGCATTTTAACAGAATGCCAACAGGATCCCTCCAATACAAGCTCTGGTTTGAAATGCAGAATTTGATGGCTTTCAACTTGAGAGACCTGGCCTTTGTCTTCTTCACATTTGGTGGATATTCAAAATGTTGTAGAAAATAGATGATGTTTTTATACCAAGGTGAAGAGGAATATTTTTCAAATACCTGTAAGTTGTCTTGTCCAGGTTGTATGATGGGTGCATCTGATTGGGTGAATATTTGATGCAACTCTAGCACCTTTCAATTTGATTCTGATAGCAATTTGGCCAGTCCTTTCCCCTTGATCAGCCTGGTGGGATTTATGTGAAAATCATACTCCAACATCTTGACAATCCATTTTCCTCTTTACCCCTCGTTGTCTAGCTAGACTAGAATATCTTTGACACTGCTGCTAGGAACAAAGGTCGTTATGCTAGATTGTAGCATGTAAACCCTGAAGGCCTTGAGTGATTTGACCAGTGCATAAGCCTGCTTCTCTAATATATCATACTTGAGCTCAACATCTCAGAGGGATCTGTTGAAAAAGGCTATTGGTTTCTCAATCCCTTCCTCATTTTCTTGCAGCAGTACAACAACAATTGTTTCCTCTGAGGAAAAGGAAAATATGAAGAAATCTTTGGTATAGTCAGGGTTGGCCAATACAGGTGCTTCGACTAAAGCTTGCTTGATTGTTTGGAAAGATGATTTTTCCTCCGAGGACCATTTTATCCCAACATATTTCTTCAACATGTTAGTAATAGGCTTCATAATCTCAACAAAATTTGGCACAAAACGTCTGAGGAAGTTTATCTTACCAATAAAAGATTGGACAACCTTTTTGTTTCTGGGGATCTTGATTTGTTGAATGACACAAACCCTCTTTGGATCAATTTTTATGCCTCCCGTTGATCTAATGTGGCCTAGGATCTTTCCTTATGGCATGGAAAAGTGAGACTTACTAGGATTGAGAGATATCCCATACCTCCTGCATTTCTTGAAAGCCTTCTCCAAATGCTGCAAATGTTCCTCATATGACTTAGAAAAATGGTAATGTCATCTAGGTATATGACCATAAATTTGTCTTTCTCCCCCACAAAAGCTATGTCCATGGCCCTCTAAAAAGTGGCCCTTGCGTTCATGAGCCCAAAGGGAATCTTGTCATACATGAATGTTCCCCATGGGGTGGTGAATGTTGTCTTTTCTTTGTCTTCCTCACAAACTACTATCTGATTATAACCAAAGTATCCATCCAACCAGGAAATTATGTGTGCACCTACCACCCTCTATAAAATATGATCCATCTTGGGGAGGGGGTAATTGTCCTTCAAAGAACACTTGTTGAGATTTCTTAAATCAAGACATAACCGTATATGCCCACTCTTCTTCCTTACAGGTACTAAGTTGGCCACCTAGTTTGAATACCTCAATGGTACAATAATCTTGGCATCCAACATCGTTTTTATCTCTTTCTCAATTATAGACATTAACATTGGATTAAATTGTATAATATTATGTCTGAATGGCTTGGAGCCAGCTTTTAGAGGAATCTTGTGCTGGATGATGACAATATCAAATGTCTTCAAATATTCATAGGACCATGAATAAGTATTAGAAAACTTTTTAATGAGACTGACATACCTGTCTTTTTGTTCTGCGGCCAATGCTTTGGACATATTAATGATCTTTGGATTCTCAGTGGTCCCAATGTTGCACTATGCCACCTCCTATTCTTGATTCTTCATGGATTCTCCTTTGTAAACATCATTGTTGTTGAACAATATTTCCAATGGTACTAGTCCTCTTGGAATGTGATTGGTTTTCAGCTCCACAATATCATGACTAGCCACTGTCTTCAACAGGTGAGAAGATTGTTGATCTTCTAATTTCTCATTTTCATCTTCTTGACTTTCTTGATCAATTGAGATATTGGATAATTCATCAATGGAGTGTAGAAATATCTGCAACTCTAAATCATCACTAAAGACTTGTCAGTGATTTATGTTGTCTAGTATGGTTGTTCTATGTTTGATTTCCACCTGATATTTAATATTTGGGCCAATGGGAGGCATGAACATGCTGACAGCTAAGGCCATAAAATCAGCTTTCTGATTTTGTTCTCTGGGAATGAAAGAGAGGTTGAATGCTATAAATAAATTATCGATTAGGCCTCATACCTCGTTTATATACTGCTTGAGCCTATGTTGCTTAGTTTGATAGATATTCCTCACTTGGTTGATGACCAACTCAGAATTGCTAAAAAATGCTAAACAATCAATACCAGAGCTTCATATTCAGTGATATTGTTAGTAGTGTCAAACTCCATCTTATAAGAGAGGGTTATAACTTCTTCTGAAGGGGAAATGAGGATAATACCTACACTAGATCCTTCTTTTGATGAAGATCCATCAAAATACATCTTCCACACCTTGTTTTTTTTACCAGTCATGGGTTGATCTCTGCGTTGGATGACTGATATTTCAGGTTCGTCATCGTTTAAATGAAAAACAAATGAACCCATCCCATCCTCAACAGCATAAATGGGGTGATTTCTTGGGTTCTGATGATCACTGACTATGTAGGCTAACCTTACCTCTCTGTATAACCTCTTGTTCTCACCACCAAATAGAGGAATGGTGGCACATGTGAGATCCATTTGCAATGATCCTCCAACCTTCTTAGCCCAAGTTCTAGATAAGAGCATTCCAAACTTTGGGGGGATGTCGGCCACCACAATATCCATCACTACACTCTTCATGGGTAATTGTGCTAGAGAAACCACCATATCCTTTATCAATCCCAGGAATTTTACTTTCTTAGAATCAAAGGAACACAAGTCTTGGTAAGGCTTGTTAATCTCCAAACCTAGTCATTCCATAACATAACAACTTTGAGCATGACATTGTGAGAGGCTCCTGAGTCCATAAGAAAGTTGTGTAGAATCTTGTCATGGACATTCAGAGATATATAGAAAGGAGGAGAAGCATCAGATCCATCCTCAATGTGTGGGCCCACAATAATGGTTGGGTTTTCATCCTGTAGACTAATGACATCATAACATACACTAGAGGGATTACGTTGAAGAACTTTCATGATGGATTTCTTGAAAGGTTCATTTTTTAACAATTATGTCGAAGGGATAGGATTCTTGATCTTTCTCAGCTCATGTTCCAAGATGAAAAAGGTTGGTGGCTTATCAGCTTCCTTTGTTTCAGGGGAAAGAGGTTTTGATGGTGGAGATGACTGAGTTTTATATGGCATACTTTTATTTGGATTTGGCTTGGGAGGGGCTTCTTCTTGTTTGTTGTGATCAGAGGTGGTGGCCTTGGAAGCTCCATTTCTCATCCTCAAATCATATTTTTTCTTGGGTTGACCTTGAATAACTCCCTCTTCCCCTATCTGGTCATCAAATTGATTTGACAATTGTGCTACCTCATATTCTTGATGTGTTAAGTGACTGGTATAATAATCTGTCTCATTGAAAATCACAATAGTATCATCCGAAACATCATTGTCTACATCTATCTCCTTAATTTGATTGTTTTGGAAATGGGGCACTACCCTTTGATCATCAACATTTCTCCTTTCTCTTTGCATTACTTGAGGAGCATCATTAGGCCTTCTAAATTGGTTCTGGTTTCTATTACCATCCCCTTGAAAAGTTTTGTTTAGTTGTTTGGATTCCCATTTTAGCTTTGATATCTCAAAAGTCAGATCCTCCAAAGTCTCAGTCATCTCTTCAATTTGGGGATCAGATGTAGCTGGGTTAGAGGAGATAGGGGCATCCTCTCTCTTTTTTTTCTTCTCTTTATCAAATCTGGTCTTTAATCTGTCTGATGCCAAAATATTAGATTCAACTTCAATGGTTGCTTCCTAAATGGATAACAGTGTGGTTGATCTTCTCTCTCTCAGGAGGAGGGAGAATTATGCATCAAATGCATTAGCATAAGTGATATTGGCATAGGCTTCAGTTGGTTTGATTTCATCTAGGATTCTACCATACATTTTGTTGAATCTCTTGGTGAAATCTGAAATAGATTCACCATTCTTTCTCTTTAGAGCCCCAAATTCAGTGATGTAATAGAGATAATATCTCCTATATCCCCATTTCTTTATAAAATCTTCATCTAACACTTCAATATCTACAATGGAGGCTCGAGGAAGACTCCTGAACCATTTTCTGACCTCCCCGTCTATTGGTACAGGGGCAGACCCAAGGTTCAACACTACAACAACGCACCAACAAGACCCTAACTACCGACCCTTTTAGCAACACCTATGAAGCAGATGAAGTCTCACTCGAGGTAGAGGCAAGGGTGGTTGCAAGACTCAGGTGTCTGCAACCTTAGCTGGGACACAGATCTATGATTATAACACTTAGTAATCACCTAGCATAGATTGTTCATCAATATTCAACCCTTATGATACTTCGCAGATAGAACAAAGCATCACAATATGTACTTAGATCTAAGATAATTAAACACTTAGCCACACCAAGATAGATTAGATTCAGCAGATCAAGCACTAAAGATACCAAATCTAACATTCATTCATATCTCATAAGCACAAAGCATAAATAGATATATCTAAACACATCAAAGCACTTAGCAAAGGAAGACACAAACACATCAGGTCGAGGCACAGAGCACAACACACAAATTTACCATGGTTCACCCCCACCCTGGAGCTATGTCTATAAAGTCTTCTTCTTTATTATCTTCAGTTAATCAGGTTACATCACAGAGTCACCAAAAACCCTTCTGCACATAGGACAGAATATCTGGTCATCTCGCTAGATCCTTCTTCCTTGCGTTGTAGCACAAATCCTTCTATAATTTCTATAATAATTTGCACTTATCTCTATAACCCTTCTACAGTCATGCACAAAGCACTACTAGCACTTATCTTACATCACATAGATGGGCTATCGTCCCCCTTACTTACTTTGCCTAGACATCTATTTATACATTACAAAAGTGGGCCTAAGAGTGGGTAAACCCACAGGCCAACATCCCTTTCCCATTACATTATCCCCCAAAACCCAAAAAGGACCCAAAAAGGGGTCTAGATTCCATGATTTCCACTTCGCATTGTGCTCCATCTTTGACAAGTTGTCGAAGTCCCAAAAATGGTCAAATATGACCAAGTGTTCCTCAAAACTTGGTCAAGGGCCAACAGGCCCCCAACACTCACCTGTGACTCGTCCCGAGTCACTCAGGTCTTGGTAAGTTTGCCTCAAAGGTCTCAAGTTTGTCTCGAGCTACTTCGACTTGTCTCTATGCTACTGCTTCTTGCTCAACGAATTCCTGAACTACCACTTCACTGATAGGTCCTTCCAGTTGTTGCTCGACTGTAACAAGTACTTGTTCTAGTAGTGTTCCTTGGCCTTCAATTTCTTCAAACAGTAGGTAGTCCACCTCCTGGCTTGACTGGAGTTTCTGGGTGACTTCCATCACTCTGTTCTGCGTGGTAAGAACGAGTTTTTGGGCAATGTGTTGTTCCTGGGATATCTTCATCCTCTCAATGGGTGACAGGAGCTTGAGTTGTACCTATACTATATCTAAGTGCTACTTTGCTTCCTGGAGTTGGGATTCCAGTTTTTTCAACTCTGGGTCTTCAGATAGTTGGTCCTATATATGCGCGCTTCTGCTACTTATATGTTTACATTCTGCAACAAGTGTTTTAATCCTCTCGAATTCATTCTGAGCATTCAATTCTCGCTGTTCACACACTTCTTGTGGAGTCTGTGGTATGGTTTGAAGCTCTAATTCCATGACCCTTTGTTGAAGTTACTGAAGAACTTCAGCCAGCTTCGTCACTTGGCACCCTATGGGCTCTTCGACCTTCTGCTCTAAGCCATTCATAGAGAGAAATGCTCTGTTGAATACTTATTCAATTCCTATCTGCTTTGCGAGCAACTTCTCTTTCTCTTTTTGGATCTTCGCTCTGTCTTCTTCAAATTTTCCTTGGATATCATTCTTCTCTTGTTGCGCGGCTTGGAGTTGTTCAATAATTTCCTCCTATGCTTTCTTTAGGGCCTGGGTGGCCTACGCTTTTTCTTCCTAAGCATGTTGAAGTCGTACTTCGACTGTTTCAACAATCTTGCGGAGTTGAAATGATTCATCTCCCACTTCTGTTGTTCCTTCTGGTAGAGGTGTAGTAGAGATTGCTCGGTTAGAATGGAGTGCTTGTTGTACTCCTTGGAGTGTGATCTCAATTTGGCTATACATTTGTTCCTGCTTCACCTCCTTCTTCTCTATGATTTCCTTTGAAGCATCATTGACTGCTGCAACAATGAAATCAAAGTCATCCAACATGAGGGCAGTTCGCATCTTGGTTACAGGGGTTCTTGGTTTCTTTCTAGAGGAATATTTCAGAGGTGAGACCTTCCTTTTCTTTAATGAGTCTTCTTCGTCCCTAAGTGGTGGTACTTCAACTTTCTGTTGTTCAGTTTCTATACCTTCTTTGTCATCACCTTCTTCATCTAGTGTAAGGGAATCCATCCTTACAGATAGATTGTCAACATCCTAGACTTCTTCAGTCTTCTTTGTCGTCTTTTCTTTCTTTGTCTTACTGGGCCCAGGTGTATCCTGCGCAGTTCCAGGGCTGTCGATGTCAAACATTTCTGTGGGGTTTGCTGAAACGAGGTCCGCTGACCATTCCTTGGTGATATCTTCTAGGTATTATTCTATCATATTATAATAGGACTGAAGTTGTTCCTGGTGCTCATCAATGTGTGGGGTTAGGTATATAAAGTGGTGGTCCACACTGAACTTTATTAGAGGTCAAAATCTCTATAAAGTGTTTGGGGTTATGCGAGGTTCACTCCTTATGGCTGCTTTCAATTGGTTATAGTACACATGGAAAACAACATTCTATTGTCATTGCTTGCTTATGTCATTCGAGTACCATAATGTACTGAACTTCGCAGCTAGTGGCTCAAAGGGGTCAAGGTCCGGGAAGGTTGCGCCTTCCGGTAGCTCCCATGCAACAAAAGTGATCAGTATCAGGAGCTAGCTAAAATGGAATTCATGCCACTAATCCTAGTCTTCTCTACAGTCAATCTCCAGTTGATTCACCAGGTACTTCACCCAGTTCATTTGTAGTCCCTTAGCGCACTTTCCTGCGAGGTCAACTACAAAGCCAGATACTTGTGTTGGTCGATTATTGCGTACCAACTTCCATGCGATTAGTTGGCATGCGAGACGCACTGCGTCACTTTCAATAGAATCTACCTTGTAGCCTCTCATGCCTTTCTCAACATCACCATAGGATTCTTTGATCTTTTGCGCAATGTCAGTGTTTCATGGAAAACTGCACAGGAGATCTAGCTAAAGAAAGTACCAACAAAGATTATCAAGAAAGGAAGAGAGATTCAATATGGAAGAATGAGAAAATATATTCACACTACTCCAATAAGATGATGATTGATACATAGATCATGATCAATATGATACAATGAATGAGTGGAATACACTCACATATAGGGCAAAGCATTCCATAATTAAGAAAAGCAATCAAGTAGTTAACTTTCCTTAGGAATGCATGCATACATAATAGTGATGGTAAAAATAGAAAGTCTAAATAGAACTAGTAAGTTAACTCCACTGAACTAGTGTGTCGAAAATAGAAATTTCTCCAACACCCCCCCTGAACATCACTATGGAGTAAAAAATGAGTCCCGACTACTAGGCCATTTTAGGTACTCATGTAGAATGCAACTAATGAACACTGAATAAAAGTGAGCAAAGAGGGAAAACCATGTGGGAACAAAACCCCCCCTCAAAAGATAATGTATCAAAAGAAGAAAATGACAGTTGTTAGGAAACTGTGTTCTTCACTGCAAAACGATCTCGTAAAGTCTGAAACTTCTGCTCATTGAAAGTCTTCGTGAAGATGTAGAAATCTTTATGGATCTGATGAAGTCCTTTGACAACCTGTCAGGCCTTGTACTTCTTGATCCTGTGGACCCATATGGACCTGAAAATATTCCTTTCTGGTGGATGTGGAACTAGATTCCAAGTCTGGTTCTATAGGAGTGATTCATACTCCTTCTGCATGGCTGCTTGCCATAATGGATTTCCCACAACCCTATTGTAGTTCTGTGGATCAGTAGATTGAACCATATAGAAATGCATGGGCATCACAGGTTCTGAAGCTGAAAATACATGAGAAGGCTCCTCATGCTAAGATCGAGTCCTCCTCGAATCCAATGGATTCCCTACAAGATTGTCTGTTGCCTGAAGTGTGGTATGTGCCTTCTTGGGCATTTGTTGAAGCTTCAGCGTTGGCTTCTTATCTGGATGTACTACCTCCTTATTTCCATGTACAAAATCTGAGTGTATGGAATCATCTCTAATGTATGAAACTGATGGAAGAACAAGAGTATATGCATGTTGCACTGGAGGTGCATGCAAAGTACTCTCCTTATGTGTAAGTAGAATAGAGGATTCATCGTCAGAAAACTTAGTGAATTTATACAACCTTGACTTGTGATCCACCTCACCAATTGCAATGATGGAATTGTCATGCATGTCAATTACTGAAACTGAATCTGATGTAAATTCAACCTTTTTTCCTTTCTGAGTGATCTGATAAACTAAGAGCAGATTCATAGAAATCTTTGGAACATGTAAAACATTCTCAAAACTGCCATTGTAGAGTTCCACTCTCCCTTCTCCTGCTACTGCTACTAGAGTATCATCCCCCATCTACTGCTACTGGAGTATCATCCCCCATGAGAATAGGGGGTCTTGAGCATGGACTCAAGGAAGAGAAAACTTCCTCTTTTGCTGCCATATGATGGGTTGCACCAGAATCTGTAATCCATGAATCAAATGAGGAATTAATTGCAACAAGAGCATGATAATTACCTTTCTTAGGAGCAGGATCTTCTTCCTTCTGCTTCTTGACTCCCTCTGGAATGAAGTTTCCAAGGTTGTTCTATTGAAGTGCATGTGCCATAAGATCGATCTGTTTCTTCATGCATGTGGATTATTCGTGATTCGGTTTATTGAAGTAAGTGCACTGCTTTCCCTTCTTCTTCTTCTTGGAATCTGAAGAGTCTTTGGAACCTAAAGAATCATAAAAAGATTTGGAATATCCCTCCTTCCTATTATGTTTGAATGACCATTTTCCATCCTGCATGGTAAGTGCATGTGCTTTGGGATCTTTCATGAGACCCATATGTATGAGTTTTGTCTGCTCTTGTGTAAGAGACTCAATGAATTGAGCCAACGAAGGCATTTTCCAATTTGTTCCAAAAAGACATTTGCCAAAATGGAAATTGGAGACATATACAGTGTATTCTGGTCCTAGCTCTACCAAGATTGTTAGAATAAGTTGTTTCTCTTGTGTAGACTTATCAATACCACATTCACCCAAGCTTAATAGAAAAGATTTAAATTTAGTAAAAAAATCTTGTATATTATCAAAACTTTTAGGGTCTAAGGTATTCAACTCTACCTCAAGCATATGACCTTGCATCTCATCCTGCTTTCCAAAGAGTCCTTCCAAGGTGGTCCAGATCTCATTTGGAGTCTTTCATGTGGAAACATGAAACCACAAATCAGTGGAGATTAACTCAAGAAGTAGTCCTATGGCCTCATCCTTACGATTCCCCCATCTCATCTTCTCAATCGCTGATGTAGGTTATGTTTCTGTCGCCATCGTCAAATTATACAATCCTTTCCTTCTGAGTTGAAATTCTACCTTGGGCTTCCAATCAAAATAATTGTATGGTGTGAGGATTACCACCAAGTTTAACTGTATAATAGTTTTCATATCCATCTCTCCCACTGATTCCAAGAACCCCTAAAAATTTACTCTCAACCTACAAGTGAAAAATTAAGAAATTAAAAATTCATATCAGTTTCAGGAGATGATCTTGTGACTTAGTTTCTGCGAAAACTGTGAGGAATCTTGACAAACGGTTGAAAACCCACTTCCAAAATTAGCCGATTTACTTCTAGCGAGGATCGTTTCATTCAAAACATAATATTTTGGGAGCAATGAACATGGAAATGTACGGACATGGATTCGTATCAGTTTCAGGAGGCTATCTTGTGACTCACTTTCTGAGCAAACGGTAAAGAATATCGCCAAATGGTTGAAACCCCACTTCCAAAATGGGCCTATTTACTTACGCTAAGGGTTGTTTCCTCCAAAACGTAATATTTTGGGAGGAATAACTGCTGAAATTTACGACCATGGATTTAGCTCACCGAAACTCCGATTTTCCTTATTCTTTGGCTTGTTTGGCTTGCTCCAAGCAGCATAGCCCTGATACCATGTAAGTGTTTCATGGAAACCTGCACAGGAGATCTATCTAAAGAAAGTACAAACAAATATTATCAAGAAAGGAAGAGAGATTCAATATGGAAGAATGAGTAAATATATTCACACTACTCCAATGAGCTGATGATTGATACATAGATGATGATCAATATGATACAATGAATGAGTGGAATACAATCATATATAGGGAAAAGAATTCCATAATTAAGAATAACAATCAAGCAGTTAACTTTCCTTAGGAATGAATGCATGCATAATAGTGATGGTAAAAATAGAAATTCTAAATAGAACTAGTCAGTTAACTCCCACTGAACTAGTGTGTCGAAAATAGAAATTTCTCCAACACGCAAGAACATCGTCTCCGGTCTTTCTGGGATAGTACTCATGGGGATCAGGGCCCTTCATGCTGAGCCTAGTGATCCTATTGGTCAACGTTGGATTAACAGTTATGCGACGATCTAACCACAAGTATCCTCCGTGGTAACTTACTAAAAACAATTTTACACAAGCATTCACCTCCTGGAGTCTGCCAAAGTGCAGTATTTTCATAATGTTGAGCAAAGTAGACTACATGAGGTTCATCGTCCATTGTTGAGGGATGAGATTCAAATTCTTTCCCTTAGTTCTCGTCAAGTACTTATACGAGGCAAGCATGTTGTAAACTTTACGGTCCTCCAGGTTGAAGTCACAAAACTTCAACGTTGTAACCTTGTCTTGATCTGTGCGATAGGTGCGTACTCCTTTCGATAGATATGCAGTGACTAGGGTGTATTCAAAGTCTCTAGGGACACTATCCCTGTTAATCTCATCTCTCAGAGGAGGTATGTAAGCTGGTAGGATGGCGGGCACTAACTTCGCGTTGGCTATGTCGTCCTTATACTTAGTTCTTCTTTCCACGTCGTCTCAAGATGTTCCTGCTCGAGCAGTTGATGGGGAGGCTTGCACTCCTCCCATCGATCATGCTTGGAATCCGATGGACATTCTTCTTTCCAACATGGCTCTCTCATTCATTAAATAAAGAAGAACCTCTATGATGGATTCCTCAAGTGCGGTGAGCTCGTTGGACATACAGACTCGGGAATGATAATCGGGGTGACAATGATCTCAAAATACTTCACTAGGATGAACAATCTGCTTGCAATGATCACTGTAGACAATCACTAGTTCTGCAGGCTTCGATTTTTCAGTTGGCAAAAGTGTTCTTTGGGCACAGTGTGATGTGCTAAATAGGAAATTCATCAACGATCTGCTTGCAATGGGTATGAAGATTCCATGAACGTTGATCCATCCGTTATGGTGTGGTCCAACATTCTGGTGGTGATCCTTTAATGTTTTTCTATCCATTTGAGGCGGAAGTCGAATGGGTATATCGATCCAATGGCTATATTGCTTCGCCACGACGAAGTGTCATATGTCATTGTTCTGATATCCCGGCGAGGATGAATTCCTGTGATTTTTCCTTCTGCGAAGTTTCCTATGGAATCTTTTGTAACTTTTCAATCTTGGCTCTCTTCTTACTTAGCTTCCTAGCCTTCTTCCCAGTGAGCTTCGTCTCGGTCATCCTTTTTCCATTCTTATTCTTATCTTCTCTCGACATAGTCACTTCGCAATGCTGAGATTCTTTCTTTAGAGCCCAGGGTAATACTCCTTCATTATATGGATTAGGTATTTCAGTCTTTTGTGGTTCCTCTAATTCTCTTATATCTTCGAAATCAAAATACCTAGTGTTCAATAGCTTAGATATGTTCTCTTGTTCTTCCATCAAGTAAGTGATCCTTCTAGTCATAAATTCCACGAGTTCTTGCTTCTTCTGTTCTAGGACTTCCTTTTCTTCTTTTCTTCGGATCTGGTCTTTTTCAATCCAGATCTTGCCTAACAAAGCTGGAAATGGGGCATGGTCCTCAATAATTTTAATAACTTCGAATTCTTCCTCTGTCGAAGATCCATGGGTACTCATAGCTATTTGGGTAGTCCTACCACATAGGGTTACCATTTTTCCTTTAAACAACACTATTTTTCCTAGTGAAAGAACCATAACAGGCCTTCCTAGGGTTTCCCAAGTACTTTATGTCATAATGTTCCTCTGTGTTCCCTCATCCAGAGAACAGTTAATGTCGAAGTCTCCTATTCTTACTTTGATTTTCTCCTTTTCTTTGAAGATCTCTGACAAACTGGCATCTTTATGTTCATCCAGGGTTTCTTTCATTTTTAGTAACATAATCTCTGATTCTTTCTGGGGTTCTTCTATAATATTAGTCTCTTGATCTCCTTCAGACTTTGCTTGCTCCATATTCATCTTTTCAAGTCTAGCAATCATTCTAGGGAAATCTAGTACTTCATGGTCCATAGCCTTACAACAGAGGAAACTAGGGTTTCTCCCAGGGCATTCCTTAGCAAGATGTCCTGGTCTTCTGCAACTGTAACAAAGAGTGAATCCTCTCTTTCTCTTCAATAATCCCCAACTCTTCTTATACTGTGCGCTAGGATCATAATGGCTAGCCTACAAAAATTTCTTTCTAGGATCCTGCATCCATTGGTTAGTCCAAAAATTCTTTCTATGCATAGGTATAACACATCTATCATTATACTTATCAGATCTATTCATATCAAACATTATTTCATCTAGCAATGCCCTAGTTTTTAAGCTAGGACAAAATCTATCAAGCATACCTAAATCCATGCTCTAGAAACAAAAAAAAAATCACTTATCTTACTTCTACAGGGCACAAAGCTTCTAGATCTAAGAACTTTTGACTATTCTTACCTTTATCAGAGGATATAGCTTATAGATCTTACTTCTTTTCTTCAGTATCAACCTCTTTTCTTGCAGATCTGACTTCTTTCCTTCAGATTTGTCCTTCCTTCTTCAACACAGATCTTTTCAAATCAAGTGGATCACTACGCACTAGGGCATAGATCCATGCACAAAGATTTCACAATTTCAGGATGAATCTTTGCACAAAGCTTCTTCTTCTTAGTTCCTAGCAATCACAGTTTCAGGTCCCAGCAACAGAACCATTTGTTGGCACAGGGGAAAACCTAGGTTTCAACGCTACAACAACGCACCAACAAAACCCTAACTATTGGCCCTTTCGACAACACCTGCGAAGCAGATGAAGTCTCACCCGAGGTAGAGGCAGGGGTGGTTGCAAGACTCAGGTGTCTGCAACCTTAGCTGGGACACAAATATGTGATTATAACACTTAGAAATCACTTAGCATAGATTATTCATCAATATTCAACCCTTATGATACTTCGCAGATAGCACAGAGCATTGCAGTATGTACTTAGATCTAAGATAATTCAACACTTAGCCACAACAAGATAGATTAGATTCGGCAAATCAAGCACTAAACATACCAGATCTAACATTCATTCATATCTCAGAACCACAAAGCATAAATAGATCTATCTAAACACATCAAAGCACTTAGCAAAGGAAGAGACAAACACATCAGGTCGAGGCACATAGCACAACACACAGATTTACCATGATTCACCCCCACCCTAGGGCTACGTCTACAAAGTCTTCTTATTTATTAGCTTCAGTTAATTAGGTTACAACACAGAGTCACCAAAAACTCTTCTGTGCACAGGACAGAAGATCTGCGCAGCTCGCTAGATCCTTCTTCCTTGCGTTGTAGCACAAAGCCTTCTATAATCTCTATAATAACTTGCACTTAGCTTTGTAACCCTTCTACAGTCATGCACAAAGAACTACTAGCACTTAGCTTACATCACATAGATGGGCTACCATCCCCCTTACTTACTTCGCCTAGACATCTATTTATACATTACAAAAGTGGGCCTAAGCGTGGGTAAACCCATGGGCCAACATCCCTTTCCCATTACATTATCCCCAAAAACCCAAAAAGGACCCAAAAAGTGGTCTAGCTTCCACGATTTCCTGTTCACGTTGCGCTCCATCTTTGACAAGATGTCGAACTCCCAAAAATGGTCAAATATGACCAAGTATTCCTCAAAACTTGGTCAAGGGCCAACACCATCCAAACTCTGTACAAACAACCTCATCCACACATCTGAATAATCAATGTTAAAGTTGTCTGCAAAACTGTAAAAGGATACCAATTGTTCTTCAATAGTTATTTCACCTTCCCCATTATATATTGGCAGATATTTCATGTAATTTGTGGTTGGGAGTGCATGTAAAACTAGAGGTAGCACTAACGGTGCATATCTGGTAGCAATTATGACATCCATCCTATTAACGACCATGTCTTGAACAATAGGAATCTACAAATTTCTGGGAGATACAGGAGTGGATGTAGGACTGGATGCTAAAGTGGAATCGGGAGTAGGAGATGTCTGAGCCCCGTTGGAATTACGATTCTCAGGTCTAGCAAATTCAAACTTCTTGTGATGATGGTTTGAAGTATTCTCTTGGTGTGCAACTTTTCCTTTGAGGGGGGGAGTGTATCTATCAGCTACAGTGGATTTCCTTAATTTCCTTTCTAGCTCAGAGCCTACTGTGTTATTCTCATGGTTATAATCAACCTTCTTGGCTTTGTTGTTTTCATATTTGGATATGTTGAATCCCTTTCTGGGCGTTAGTATTTCTTCTTTAAATTTTACTCAGTGAAGTCGCCAGGTGAAAGATGGCAGTCTATCTGTGTCTGATATTTTTTCACCATCAAAGGTCAAAGATGATCAATTGTCATTCTCTTAGGGAAATATATTTCATTACTCTATTCCCTGGCAATGGCGCTAGAAGATGTTGGTCCTAAAGTTTGCACCTGATTGCTAAAGGGCAAAGCTAGGCCACCTATCAGTTTAGAATGATTGCTTCTTTTAAATTTTTGTTTCTTGGTCAGAGGGTTATTCTATTAAGACAAAGGCAAGGTTGGGTTGGCAGAATGATATGTATGAGGGCCCTCCTTGGCTGATGGCACACTAATGACAAACCAGTGAAATAATAGAAAACAGAGGGAAACAACAAACTACTCAATGAATAATCTATTGTAAGAAGTTTAATACTTAAAATATCATTTCAAGACATCAAACATGTATCAAAACACAATAAATCCCATAGGTTGCAGAAAACAAATCTTCACCAAAGTATTAGTTGTTTGACAGGTTGCATATTAGTAAAAATAAGTCATATAATAGCTGAAAGGAAATTAAATTTACGTTGCACAAATCAAAAACAGTATTCAAGATAAGAATGAAAACACATGAAGAGTTGAACGAAACACTATCATCAAGAGTATGTTCACCAGGTAGAGATCTTTAATCTGTGCATAAAATGGGTCCAACCACACTGTTGTATTGTTATTCCTTCCTCAAAAAATTCGACCTTTACAATATCCAAAAACTAACTATTTAAAAGAGTTGCAGAGGCTCTCGTCCTTAGGGGAATGAGACCTCAGTTTAGGGAACAGTTTGTAAAAAAAATTACTAACTTTACTAAGATACTGGAATTAATCAACAAGAGTGGTTCTTATCACACACAAAAGACCACTCTTGCATCTAATCTAGGAAAATGTTGGACTTAATCAAATAAAAATACTATTGTCTCTGCAACATAACTGATGCATGTGCTAGAGGAACCGAGGGGTCAAAAATAGGCCTCAGAGTGACAGAGAAAATATCTTTGTTGAATGGCAACATGTCTACGAGCTGTAGGAGGCCACTGGAGATAATCAGTTGCATGAGCAGGGTTTTCTGAAACTAATATGTGTAGGCCTGTGACTGAGACTTAGCTCTCTGTCTATGCCTAATATTTTGGAAGCCAAGCATGCTCTATATTGACCCTATCAGCTACCATATGTACCTATGAAATAGCTACATTGTAATGGTTGTCGGCCCATCGGACATGAGGGGAGATGTGGTGGTGAGCATCAAATCGAGAGATGGGATGAATGGACACGAGGGTAGTGAGTGGGATGAGTGGAAATGACATGGAGGTGACGCGGTGATTCGATGTCATTCTAGCACATGATTATGGGAGCTATTGGGGGTGGCTTGGATCTAGACCGCCTTTGGGACCTCAATCCACCACAAGATGCCACGTACCCTTCCAACAAAACCATGGTTTAAACTGCGGGACCGCTCTGGAAAATTAATGTTCTGACAGTTTGCATCCCCGCAATGAACTATAGTTGTCGATCTGATTACGATCTGAGATCTGGGTGACATTTACCTTCTGCAAGGATCAACGGTTCTTGTTGACCGAGGATCACTGGTCTGTTGGAAATATGGCTATAACAGAGATGACGAAGACGGTCAAGGATTGTCATTGATGGCAATCGGTTATGGAGCAGTCAAGGATGTCAACACGCACAAGAGATGTTGGAACATAGAAGCTGAAACACAGACACAAATGTTGCAACACAGGAGATGACGAAGACGGTCAAGGATTGTCATTGATGGCAATCGGTTGGTTATGGAGCAGTCAATGGTTATGGAGCAGTCAAGGTTTTCAACACGCACAAGAGATACTAGAACATAGAAGCTAAAGTGATGAAACACAAATGCTGGAACACAGATGCTGAAATGTAGATGCTGAAACACAAATGCTGGAAAACAGATGTTGAAACGTAGATGCTGGAACACACATGCTAGAACACAGATGCTGAAACGTAGATGCAGAAACACAAATGCTGGAACACAGATGTTGAAACGCAGATGCTGAAACACAAATGCTGGATCACAGATGCTGAAACGCAGATGCTGGAACACAACGTTGCATGATGTGGCATGCGTAGAGGAGGCAAGTAAAGAGCCAGTTCAGAAAATCAGGGAGAATGTTGGCACGCGAAAAGCAGAAGAAAGAATAAATGAAAAGGGAAACTGCAGTTGGAATTGAGAAAAGCGGAAGGACTTTCAGTCTAAAATTAGACTGGCAGTTAAGAAAGGAGGAACACAGCGCTGCATGATGTGGCATGCGTAGAGGAGG
>JZKD02S0139088.1:491512-528547 GCA_000966675.3 Picea glauca | reverse complement strand
TATTCCAGAAGGTATAGTTGTGACCATCAAACATTGGTGCTCCAATCTTAGCGTATTCCATGATCTCCTTCCAGTGGTTAGACTGCTTCCTGAAGGACCTACTCTGATACCAATTGTTGGAATATTGAGAGGGGGGGTGAATCAATATGAGAACTTTTCTTTCTTTAACCACAATATAAAATATTCAAAAAAATTCAATATATCATAAATACCATAATTCAGTGCATAAACAACACATAAACACAAAACACCGAATTTTATGTGGAAACCCAATGTGGGTAAAAACCACATAATTTGTTTCTTATTTATCAAAGAGTACATTCATTGGAAGCACCAACTTCCTATTTTTCCAGCTACAATTGGAAGGAGGCTCCAACCCCCTATTTACAACTTGCAACCTGGAGGAATCTCCAACTCCCTAATTTACTGGCTCCAACAGGAAGGAGGCTACAACCCCATTTCCTTGACCCATCTAACTGCCCTAAAATATAAATGTAGACCAATATGTCACTACTTTTGTCACTATAAGTGATAACATGTTGTTGTTGTTGTTTTTGTTTCTGATACTTCTTTTGTTGCTATTGATTTTGATATCTCATCAAAACTACAACCATGCATACCTCATACCAAGATCCACAAGAGAGTTCTCCAAATCAAATACTTATGAATCACTAAGACATATATTCCTAATTTATTCAGAATACACACCCTAACATGCATAGGAAGACATACCTTCAATCTATAGCTAACCTAGGTTTTAGATATCTGATCTTCAACAAAAAAATCATAGGTCCACGACCCATACACTATATTCTCGCGGATTTTTGTGCTTTCCCCATTCAATATTGCAGATGTGTGTGTTTTTCCTCCTAAAACTCATGTATTTACACAAATGACTTGGATCTCTAACTCTTTCTCCATACACTCATTTCCTGCAAACTTATTCCTTCACTAGACTTCATTGACCTCAAATTATTAGCCTCATATCTGCTAATTAGTATTCACAACAGTGATTTTCCAATTGACTCTTCTCTATGTTTTAATGAGGATCTCATGATGACATGCAACTCACATAGGATATCATGATGACATGCAACTTGTTAACTTATGTTTACAGTTACTTTAATATGCAACTGACATGCAACTTGTTAACTTCTGTTTATAGCTACTTTACCTTGACATGCAACTTGTTAACTTTTTATTCAAGGGTTGACATTGATGACAACCAATCTTTAAACAATTCAATGACAACCAATCCTTCAACAATTAATCTTTCAACAACTAATATTTCAACAATAAAGTCCTTGTATGAAAGTCTCTTTCTAAGAATAATGTCTTGGTATTAGTTTACATTGTAGGGATCACTTCAATATTGGTATCAGAAGTCAATTATTGTATAGTAACTTCAGCTCAATAGTTCTTGAATGATTATACCTTCATCATGTGGTATTAAAAGAGATATATGTTTCGACCATGGTTTTAATACTCATACAAAATACTTGTTTGTATAAGTATATGCATCTTATACTATGCTATATTGTAGTTTCAAAAAGCTTAGACGTTATAAGTGACATTTGATAAGATACAAGAGCAAATGAGTATATGGTTCTCATATCAATAGTTCACATAAAGTATGCAAGTTATATAGTTTATGGAAGAATTAACAAGAAAGTGGTTGATATATGGAAAAAGTATATGGTATATGGGGTCTTCAAACTTAGTATACGTCATTGGTTGGTCTTTATTTGAAATGTTTATTTCTCCTCGGAGTATTAAAACATATATGGATAGACTTCTTCATGCAAATAATTGATATGCTAGCAACAAAGGTTTGTTGATGTTTATGGTGGTTATTAATCAATGTGTATCATATATTTTTGGGGGAATTGGAATTATGAGGTTTCTATTGATGATAACATGTCATGTTGTTTGATATCAGGTTTGATATGGTAGTGGCGGCATAGGAGATTTGAGCTTGCCACTATGTAATCCATGCATTCAATTTTCAATGACATGGGAATTAATGCCACTAGACCTGCTCTTTACCACCATGGATGTCTCTAGGGTTCTCATCATTTGGTTTTTTGGTTTAGACTATGGAGAGAAATGTGATTTGGTTCTAGAAGACCCTGTTCATTGTGCAACAATGAAACTAGTGCAACCACTTGGACGAGAGTTGGTATAAGACTTGGATATTTCTTGCAACGTATGTACTCATACAAAGTTGAATATGATATCGAAGTGTATTTGTTATTAAATTTTTTAGTTCATCTTTATAAATGGTTTCTTGTGTGTATTTGTAGATTCACCTCCCTTGTTCTCTACTCATATACAAATATTTTTTTATGGTTTAATAAGTTTTTTTTTTGAACAATTTTGTTGAAAAATGTTATAGAAGAGAGGTTGCAGATGGGTTTTTGTTTGTTTCGCATGAGTGTTGTCTCTCATTCATTTTATCACTTTCCATAATTTTTTGTTCTGGCCCAAATGGAAAATGAGCTCTGCATAAACTTAGAGCTATGACCAAACTTATATGGATGAATGAAACCTGGGTTTTATTTGTAATCACTTGGAGAAAATAAATATTATGACTCTAGTCATATGAATGTTAAATCCCATGTCTCAATCCTTTTTGTTTAATCATTTTTCAAACTAAATATTTCACCTCTATTTAAACGAGCTAACAATTGAAGTTGGAAGTAATGACATCCACTATTGTTTGTTGGATTCATTTTATGAAAATCATGAATTAAATCTCACCCAGTTTTTCCGGCATTAGTTGGCTCAATTTAAAGGACGGGTTTTCTAATCTTAGACTCTTACTTACCCTTGTTTCCATCACATACATGTTCCATTGTTGGAATGATTTATATAAATAATATTTACTTGGGTTATTCCATACCTATCCACATCCTCGTGTCCACGTGAAGTCTCTATGATTCATTTTGTAATGTACCTAGCCACCTAGGTTGGGTCATGCCACTATAATGCTTCCATTACCAACAACTAAACAAGGCTGCTCCAATACTAATTAAAACATAAAAATACTCTATCATGCATGAGTATATACGTATTCACAACATAATTATACACAATCATAACAGAATTATACATGCATCAAAAACTCATGAAACAAATTTCAAAATAATTACTGCAAAACATGATTTAACACACAAATTGGCACTTATCTTTAAATAAATGACACCAACTGCATGTAGACCTTCCATGTTCCTCCCATCCTTAGACCACACTGTTCATAAATATCAACAATGGGTCACCCCCAAGTTGTGGCTAAACTCCACTTGGGTAAGGTTTCCCAACCAGGATAAAGTATCTCACTCAAAAGGAACTCAGTCACAGGTGACTCAATTACAGGAAAGTTTGTCACATGTTCCAATTCACACTGGCAGCCTATAGTCTCTCATTCCCAACATGCTTGTACCACCCAAGGAAGTGTGCCCCTTCTCTTCTCAATAGACCTTTAACTTCCCCACTTCCCTTCCATGGCTTCATCAACAAGCCAGACAAAAAGTCTCAGAGCCCTATCACTACAGTTTGGCACCTTGGGAAATAAATCCCAGCAATTCTCTCACCTGGAGAGAATGCAATGTCTCACACAGCTGAAAACCCGACTCTCCATTATATCTCTCCAAGATAATAAATGTACATGTATTTTCGACAGTAACAAAAGAATACAGGTCACAATAACATTCAGGTTCAATGACAGTAACAATCATCTATCGTTCCCATCTCAGTGATCACCTCCCTGATCAATGATAAAAAAAAGTATACTAATTCCAAACTCTATGGATGCATGTTCCCAACTTGAAACTTTTCATGTTGAGAACTTCCTTCATCCACTTGTCCCCTCCTTAGGACTTAGGATAAAATAATATATCATTTCTTTATACTTTTAAGAAATATTAATATAATATTCCTTTTTGGGCTTAAGCCCCTTCAACCTAGCCCCCTTAACCTCAGCTAGTGGATTTTAAGGCCCCCATTCTCTTTTATTTAGTTGGTCTGTCGCAATGATTTGTTTTCATTATATTATCATATGATAACATTTACATTTTTAGTACCGCAGTACTGATCTTTTACATCTAAGCTCACCGGCCTCAAAACATAAAGCTCGCACACTAAACTAGTGCGCACAAAACTTCTAAGATGCGCGCATAAATTCTGAGATGCGTGCACTCTCCTTTCAATGTGCCACCATAAATCCCTTACACAAGTGTGCATTACAACATAATGTATATACAAAAGGATCTCTAGCCTTCAAAACCTACACACTAAGTCAATGTGCATTAAATCCTAGAATGTGCTCCAACCTGGAAAGATCTTCCTTTAGTGTGTCATCCTTTCACATTTACACTTTTGCGCACTACATATGTTAATTTTTTTCACTTTCAGTGCGCCATTCCTATGTACTTACACAGGTGCGCACCAAGTACATTAGACTACGCACTCTATCATTTTAAAATTGTGCACACTTCTTTGGAGTGAGATTCACGCACACTAACTTACTGCACGCAGAACCAAACTAAATCTATTATACTATCAACTCACCATATTATATGTAAATGATAGTTACATTCATATGTAAAATTGGGGTTTATCCTATGGGTATTACAATCCCCTCCCCCTTATTTATGCACTGTCCTCAATGCAATATATACACATGTACAATCAAAATTTCAAATTTTTTCAAAACGATACGAGTACTCTGCCTACATAGCATCCTCATGCTCCCAAGTTGCAATATCATGTTCCTACTAGGTCTGTTGTACCTTTACTAGATCTATGGCTCGATTCTAGAGCTTCTTGATCTTCTGATCCAATATGCACACCAGATGCACTTCAAAATCGCCTTCTTGCTCCACCTGAATCACATTCCAATCAATGACATGATTAGTATCATGTACATACTTTTTAAGTAATGATACATGGAATATATTATGAATATTCATTAAGGAAAGACAATTATATAAGCTACAGGCCCAATCCTTTCCAGGATTTCAAATGGACCACAAAAATGAGCTACCAAATTTGAGCAATTTCCCAATGTCAGGGAAATTTTGTTGGCCTTTACTTTCAGGAGCACATGATCACCTACTTTAAATTCCTTTTCAGTTCTTCCCTTGTCAACATAACTTTTATTCTTTTCCTGCACAACCTTTAAATTCTATTTTATTTTTATCATCTTCTCTTCCATTTCCATGAGTAGTTATATCCCAACTACTGTGTGGTTTGTTGGGTTGTCCCATCTTACTGATGTGTTGCACTTTCTTCCATAAAGTGCCTCAAATGGGATCATCTTCAGGGATTCTTGGTACCCATTGTTGTAAGCAAACTCTACCAAGTGTATATAGTCCTCCCATTTGGATGGTTTGTCCATGACATACATCCTTAGCATATATTCTATTACTTGATTCACTCTTTTTGTCCGCCCATCTGACTCTGGATGATAAGTTGTGATAAAATTCATATTGTTCAAATCCCTTGAACAATCCTTTCCAAAAATTTGAGGTAAATTTTGGATCTTTTTCAAACACAATTGTCTTGGAAATTCCATGTAATCGATTTATTTCTTTCAAATAAATATCATCTATGTTAGCTTCATTGTGAGTCAGATTTACTGGAATAAAATGGGCATATTTGGTAAGCTTATCCACCACTACCATGATAGAATCATGTTGCTTGCTAGTTCTTGGTAGTTCAGTAATAAAATCCATTGTTACCACTTCCCATTTCCACTCAGGAATGGGCAATGGATATAGCAATCTAGTTGGATGGCTATGCTCAACCTTGACCTTTTGGCATGCCAAACACTTGGAAATCAAATCAAAAATTTATTTCTTCATGCCTGACCAATAATATTGGCTCTTGAAAGCTGCAATAGTTTTATAGTAACCTGATGTTGGACACACCAACCACACTGAGAGGGAGGGTGAATTAGTGTGAGGCTCTTTTTACACTTCTTTTAAAACTTTAGTTATCAATCACCATTTACTCATTAATTCCATTCACACTTAGTTGCTTGCATGTAAACATATCTCAACAATACATCAACAATAAAGAACTGTGAACCATCAAAATAATGAACACAAAGAGCGCTAGATGTATGGTTAATATTTTTGTATTATATGTTACACGAGACTACAATATTAGGTTTTATCCGCACCCACTTAAAAGAGAACTAACTCAAATATATTACCAACTCTCAATTGCAAGACCTAGCCTGCATATATCATCACCAACCGAGATGTGAGGAATCCAACCCTCAAGTACAAGACCCATCTTGTAGACATAAATCAATCTTTCAAACTGTACCAACATTCTATACCAAGACAGGTGCATCAACTATGCACAACACAACCTGTCACAACAACATATCACCTCAACCTGTCTCAACAATCTCATCATCAAAATCTAATCTACTCACAAATATCAATCATCAAGTCAACTCTCAACCATATGCATAATATCACCAAGTTAACCAACAAGATACCTCTAACAATACACCATACTCTCCATAAACCAAATACCATAAACCCTTACACAAGACCATGTGCCAAAAACATACTTTTAATATTGTAGAAATAATCAATACCTATACCATACCATGCAACAATTGGAACAATTCCAATATGCAAATCTGATGTGGTTATCGAACTGCCAACTTTCTGAAGTTTCCAAATATGTTTCCGCGGTTTTGTTGTCGCGATTCTGCTATTGCGGTTTTGTTGTCGTGATTTTTCTTTTGCGGTTCTGCTACTGCAATTATATTGCTGCGGTTTTTCTTCCACAATTATGTTGTTGCGGTTTTATTGCCACAATTTTGTTTTCGTAGTTTTTCTTTCATGATTATGCTACCACGGTCCTGCTGTCATGATTCTTCTATCGCAATTTTTATCTATCAATAATACCTGCCCAAATAACCTTTCACAAATGGATATTCAATATGCACAAGGATCATACTCATAAGAGACACTTGTTCTCTTATTTATACTTCTCCAAGTAGCTTCCTTTAGGGTTTATCTTCTAATCAACTTACCCAACTTCCTTCTTTTGGGGCTAACCCACTTCTAACCACTTTATCCACAAATAGTAAACTCTCCACTTCTAGTTGCAACTAATTTATTTTTAATTTTTTTCTTGTTTCAACCACTTAACCCATTACTAACCACTTTGACTGGTCAACTTCTTCTAGGATCTTCTAGAATAATTTGAATTCTTTGACCTTCTTGACTTCTTTGACCTTCTAGGGGCTTCTAGATAACTCATGACGGTTCTCCAACTTCACATGGTCATAAATCTCTAACCGTGAGGAGTTATATGGGGTTCTGCATATCACTCGAAACTGCATGACATGTACTATCCATCTGGAATAGTTTTCCCTACAAATTCACTGATCTTCATTACATTATTCTTCAATCAAACTTGGGTTACCTAACCACATTGTTGGGCTACTCAACTACCTAACCATTTTGACTTCACAAAGAGTCTTTTCGTGAGGGATTTCACCATAAGGGGACCCCTTTGAGAACTTTATCCAAGAGTGTCTTCCCATGAGGGATTTCACCATAAGGGGACCACTTTGGAGTTTATCAATTTGGTTCTTCCTATCAACCATGACATGACATCAATGATACAACTCCCTTTAATATCAACACATCATTATGACACCACTTGACATCAACCCTTTGACAATAATTACATCAATGACCATATATCCAATAATCAATATATCAACGATACAAACACATCACTGTGAAAATACTTGACATCAATGAAAACATAGTAAAAAAATCCCCCCCTTTGGCATTGATGGAAACACCAACATTTATGGAAACACTTGTACATGGAAATGCTCATGCTCCCTCTGTGATCATTTTTCATCATCCATGTTCATCTCGCCACATCAATGTGACTATATATCCCCCTTTGCCATCAATGGAAAAGGGTAGTTCTCTCCTTGGGGTTTCTCCCCCTTCCTGAACTCTCCTTGGGGATGCTCCCCCTATCTGGATGCCTTTGAGCTTCCTCTGAATAATGTATCCCCCTTTGGACAAATTATATCACTTTGGTGCAATGTTGATGGCATGGCTGCCAATCATCTCTCCTCCTAGAATCATGTTGTTGCAACCAATCACGGGAAGAAGAATAACTCCCCCTGTGGGTATGTCTCCCTCTATATTCTTTGCAAGATGAACAATATGTTACCATTGCAATCTACTTATGCTACAAATACTACTTCTCAACTAGACCGTAGATCAAATTCTCAAGAATGATCTTCTCTTACTATGATGATCCTTGGACTTGTCCATGCATAAAATGTGTGCCATACCAAACATCATGAAGCAAAATATATGTCAACAATGAATAGAGAATCATGACCAAAACATCAACCATGTACATATTGTGCCATACTATGTGCCAACCATGCACAAAACCCATGTGCATCAATACCATACAATTTACCATAAGATATCATCAATGGAGTGTATCAACCATATTCCAATAACATGTGCCAATTGTGTACCAACTATATGCCTCTATCAACATGCCAACCATGTGTCTCAAACAAGTGTCATATCACTCATGATATGCCTCTACCATGAACCAAGTGCCACAACCATGTATCTCAACCATCAATATATAAACCAAGCATCTCAACTATATCATCCCATACATCATGTACCAAATCAAGTGCATCAACCATGCACCAAACCTCAACAAGATGAACGAAAACCAAGATATGTTCCCATATATGTATGTCATATCAACCATAAACCATGTGCCAATCATACTAATAGCAATTGCCTCAACCAATGTACCAAGTATGTACCAATCATGCATCAAATATAGTTCAAGATATGACTCATCAATGATGTACAACATAACCACTTCATAAACTCATAAACTACATGTCCCAATATGTATCCCAACCACATGTCAAATGCATGCACCAAGACATCCAACAAATATGCTTCTAAAAATACATCATAAGATATATCAATGGAGCTCATATATG
Source organism: Picea glauca (assembly GCA_000966675.3). Lineage (NCBI taxonomy): Eukaryota > Viridiplantae > Streptophyta > Pinopsida > Pinales > Pinaceae > Picea > Picea glauca. The sequence goes on along the minus strand of JZKD02S0139088.1, from coordinate 519,510 downwards.
TACCATGCAATATCTACCTCAAAAACCATTCACTACAGCAAGTATTAAGCAGCCAATAGTACCTATAAACATGTACTAAGAGTTTACCTCATTAGATCAATGATATATCTCTAGCTAACATCACATCATCATGATATATCTCATAGACAAGGTGCCATAACATCAATGAGAACATAACCAACAATATACCTTATCTGGAACGCATCACTCCACACACTAAAGTTTGTACCATGCAACCAAGATAGATAATCTTCAACACTCAACCATATGTCATCACCATACATATATCAAACACACATGCAAGCATATAATCATGAAAACCTGCAACAAACTATGCCAGACCCTGAAAAACAAAGTTATACCATCAAACCATGTTGCAACACATTTACACTCATCTTCTTGAGGCTCTTTTCACAGGTACGCAACATGTTCCATGGACAGCTCACGCATGTACGTGACCTTTCTATAGGTCACCTCATGTATGTGCATGACTTCTCCTAAAGGAACCTATGTATGCTTCAAAAAGAGTGAATCTTTATTGATTCTTTATTCCTTCATTCATGTATGGATGTTCAATCTTCTTCATCCACTTCTGAGAGTGTCCTTATTTCTTTGTACTTGTACTCTAAGCTTCCATCCTTTCAACATTATCTTCCTTCCAAGTTACATGTGCTCTTATTTCCATGCTATATGAATCAATCCTCATTGATTGTCTCCTTGAATTCCATAAAACATGAGCTTTGTGTCCAAAGCCACTGTAGTTATAACATCTCATGGTGTGTCAATGAGCAATAATGTGTCCCACTTGATCACATATCGAACATCTTAGGGTGTTATGAAATATTCCAGCATATTTCCTTGCATAATGTCTGCAATCCAAAGCTTTGTGACCATATTCATTACATGAGAAGAAGTGACCATGAAAAACATTTTCATACCTTTGATTTGGTGTCTACCTTGAAGGTGTCTCTCTTCTTAATTTGCTTTGAGGTGTAGGGATGGCTTCTTGATGTCTTCATTTCTATGTTCTTATGAAGGTTTCCTTGATTTGTGTAGGTTATTGAATTGCAACATTGCTTCCACCTTTTGAGAATAAAGGCATTACCTCATGTTTCTTAGAGGTTCTAGCTTCAAATTTTGTTGCTTCCTTGTTGTATCCAAGACCTAATTTATCATTTGTTGATCTTTGACTATCTAATATTTCATCCAAGATAGTTGAGTTGTTCATGAACCTTTTTAACTTCTATGTTTTCCTTCTAATATCAACAACTTATGTGTCCAACTTATGGCATGATTCTTCCTTTTCATTTACTTTATTCTTCAATATTTCTTCTGTCATTTTTTCTTCTTCAAGTTGGTTCTTTAGATTAACATTGACTTCAAGTATTTTAGTAAGCTCATCATCTACCTTATTCTTTTCTTCTACTTGACTAATTATTGCATTCTTTAGTCTTTTGATCTCTTCTTCTTTTTCTTCTAATGGTGTCTTTTTACTTTCTTCTTGTTCTTTGAGCATTTTGTTGGTGCAAGTTTGATCAGACCAAGGTCCTTCTCAGGTTACCAACAAAAGGTATCATGTATTCTAGAGCGCTGACATTTTCATCTCCTCCGAAGAGAAGAGTCTCACCCGAAGCACTATTGAGACATATAGATAGGGAAGGGTAGGGAAAAGACTTAAGAGGATCCATAGAGCCTGTTGTTCCTGAGTCTGTACTTAAGGCTTAGAAGCATAGTGTCAAGGCATCCGAAAGTGGGTAAAATATGGAGAAGAGAGAAACGTCAACCTTCGGCAAAGGAAACTAGGGAAGATTTCTACGTTGGCGTTGTCTAGCTTCCAACTGTTCCTGGATAGTTATATCTTGTTCAATGGTTGCCCATGAACGTTCAAGTTCGACGCGATTAGTAGTCGTTTTAAGAATAGTGTCAAAAAGGTTTAAGGCAATATGCATTTGGTTCGATAGTCCGGGTTCGATATTGGGCTGTGTTGGTACAGGGACAGTCATGGAGGAACAGTAAAAGTAAGAAAAACTTCAGAGAGAGATTAAGTGTTGTCTCGATTTGGTCGTATAAAAGAGAATTTACGGTTTCGGGAATAAAATAGGAATGCAAATCAAAGGCTCTTTCCCGTAACTGTGTTATATTTTAATAAAATGTGTGGGGTGGGAGAAAAATATTTAGCTGTCTATGGTGTAAAGCTCCTATCAAAGGAGAATCTCACGTATAAACAGAAGAGGAAAATTGTAAGGAAATAACTAATGTAGCAGAGAATATGTGTAGAATTCTGCAAATGTGGACTGGTCTTACACCCGCTAATAGCTAGTACAGAGGAAAAACAATACACAATTACAAAAAACCAAAATTCATTCGCTATAGTAGTGGTTGTACTAAATTATAATGAAGCACACCAATTAGGAATATGAAATGAAATGAAATATGAGATACAAGGAAACAAACTTGTAACACAGTCATGACGGAATTGAGAATCTTCAGATTTGCTTGTATTAACTCTCAAATGTAAAAAACTCTGTTACAATCGACAAAAAAAGGTCCAGCCCTTTGTTTACTTCTTTCTCTGGTATATTTATACAATTTTACAAATAAGATAGAATCTCAATAGTCACAAAATTTTGGTTATGACAGGGAGGAGAGAAATCGCTCCATTTCTCCTTCTCTGTCTTCACTTGGTGCCAGGTATTTGTCGTCGCACGGGCTCAGTACAGGCGACACATCTTTCAACTAGCTGAGATATTAACCGCGATGGTTCTGCTTGACAGTTGGCTTCAACGAAGTAACATTCTCGGGCTAACTGCTACATTCTGCCTTCCATTTTTCCATCTATGATGTCGATGGCGCATAATTTTTTGCTGGGTTTAATCATGCATTTATCCACTTGGACTATGTCCACCACAGTCATCTGAGAAATATCGGCCGAATCACTTTCTTATTTTTTCTTAAGATCAAGCGAGATCTTTTCCACATTCATTTGCATCAACATCTCAGCATTACCTCTGTTGTCAATGCCTAGTAGATCGTCGTCTATAGATCTAAAGTCATCCTCTAAGGAATTGGTTCTCTTTTTGGCTTGTTGCTTGCCTTCGGCGATGTTATGCTCCCATTCCTTTAATAGAATGTTTCCTCTGGATTCTTCTGAAATGGTGAACCTGGGAGTACCTGCCAAAACCCTGTTGTCCGTGGCTATCACAGCCTCCTGGAAGGCGACCCGAGCTTCTCCAACATCCCTTTCTCTGGAAGATAAGTTCTCGGAAACCTGATTTACTAGCAAACAGTTGTCCCGGATCGCTTCTATCTTGGTGAGCAAATTTCGTTGTGCCACAGAGACTCTGCTCCGAATCTTGATCACCTGGGATTTGAACATCCTGATGTCTATCATTTTTCTCTCGGTGGTATCCACCCTATCCTGCATTTGTTCAATCAAATCCCTCTACTGGCTCGCTTGCATCCAGACATCTCGGACCACCAGCTGTGCTTGCTCGAGCTTAGTTTTGAGCATCTTTATCTTGTTTTTATCGGTCAACCTGGCCTGCTCTATTCCTACGCTCGCCTGGTCTTTAGCAGTCTCTGTTGTTGTGGCCAGTCTAGCTTCAAGGGTCCTAATTAGGTGATTTTTTCTTTTAAGTTGGTTCTTTAAGAGCCCGACTGAGGATTGATTCACCGAGGCATATGCTCCTAGTGTCCCTGCTATTTCAGTAGCGAATTGCTCATTTCTCTTTTCTTTTCCATCAGTTATGACTTTATATTTCTTGGCAGTCGACTCTCCTTCTTGATAGAATTCCCTTTTCACTACTTCCTTTCTCTTTTTATCGAAGAAAAACTCATTCGGAGGGAGTTCTTATACTCTTATGGGCCTCAGATCTTCATTGAATATCCATCCTGCATTGATATTTCCCTGTGTCGACTGCAAGGGGGTAACTGATGTGATAGGATCTCCGATCTGAACCACATCTCTTATATATAATTGAAAACTCGATACCTTTCAGAAAAAGTCTGCCAAATCATATTTAGAAATAAATTTTGCCGTAAAAATCCGATCTTATACATCGATTTACCCTATTTCGTCATTAATGCCATAAATTTTGGCCGTTTAAAATGTCGGTGGCGTATGAAAGAATAAGGCTACCTCATAAATCGTGCAGACATCAAAACATGGGATATGTATTGATTTAGCTTAATTAATCCGGTTTACCAACATTAATCGATATTTCGGTACTCGTTATATCGGGGATTTTACTTTAAAATTTTGAGTCTCTAACACCTGAGACTGCGAAGATCGATTTTTGGTTAATAAAAGGTAATCGTGATTTGGGGCTTGATTAATTTTATAATTATTATGTTCCCCATATCGTGACTCGGAGCTTCGAAGATAAGTTTTTGGGAGATTTACATGTCGAGCTGCGAAACCGTGAGATCGCGATATCATGACTTAATTAAAGGGAAGATAGTCTTGGATTAAGTGATTAATTAATTACGTTATAATCGCATCGTGATTTCGCGAGTCGGGGTTTAAACAATGATATTTTCGAAAAGGACAACGCCGAGTGGCGAAATGCCAAGAGGATCTTTTACCACGGTTTAGCATTTTACCCTTAACCTTGACATGAGTTACTCAAATAAGGACCTCACGTTCTCGGCTATCGGGGCTATGACAATAAATTTTGGGTTTTGGTGAATGCCGAGGCGCGAAACCTCGACAACGTCTAATCATGAGTTAGGGAAATATTTACCCTTATTACTGTCTTGAGTAAAAATTTAAACCGATTTCGTTGTTTCGTGGCTCGGGACGTGTGAACTACATGACTTATAGTATCTGACTTACGAGATCCCAAAGTAGAACCAAAGAGGAAACATTTTTACGAAAGGTAGGACTTGTTTTGAGAGTAGAATAATCATCGTTGCTCGCGTGATAAAGCTTCAGAGATCTCAATATCTCACAGGGAAATTATGAAAACCATCTTTAGATTTCAAGCATTTAAAATGAAACTTGTGACGGGCTAGAAAAACAAGGGCGGCTCCAACATAGGCTCCAACTAGGGATCCTCCCTTCCTATGAGGTGGGAAGAATAGTAGACCACGTGCCAATATTGGGTAAATGGAGTCAAAAGCTCAATTAGGCGAAAAGGTTCCCAAGAATAGAGGATCGAAGGGGGAAAGAGACTTCGTTCTTTACCTTGAAAATATTTTTCAAAATCAGATACTATTTTTTAAACATAGTTGTATTCCATTTCACAATTTTCCCTTTCCCGCTACTAAATTCAGGTATGTTTTAAGACAATCGAAATAGTCCTAGGAGACCCAATAGATCTTGTGGCTATTGGCTTGCATCAAAAGAATAAGATTATATGTGTTTAATTAGGGTGTCCCGTCTAAATTTGGGATGTGAATCAGGTTTTTAAAAAGTATTGGTTACCAGAGTAGAGTGATATTCATGTATAACATCCTTACAGATATCTCAGACATTGCTTCACTACCAGTGATCCTGTTCAGTACCACGGTGAAGTTATCTGGCCCCTTTTTACTGAATTTCCTTTCACCACTTCGGAATATATTTATGCATTTAAATGCTGAGACGAGGGCAATCATTTCTGAATTTCCTTTCACCACCTGTCTTATAATTTAATTTTAAGAACATGAAGATGGGGGAAATCAGTTTGTATCAGGGCTGATATTTGTTTAATATTTTTCATTATAGGTCTGTCAACTTACTTTGATTACTCGGTACCAACCTTCCCTTGACCTTCACAACATCTTCGTTCTTAGGGAGAAAAAGGAAAATAACTTTTTAAGGGCATTCCTTTTAAGCAAGCTTCAATCTTCCGATGCCGTTGAAAAACCTAGGAAAGTTAGGATCACTCTAAATGTTCCTTCACTTAGCAGGGGATCGAGTAGTTGTGAAGACCCGCTTTCTTTCCACAATCTGTTTTGAAACTCACGAGGTTGAAACGAAAAACTTTTATCCCTTCGTATATGAAACAGAAAGATGGTGTTTTTTTTAAAAGTTAAACCTGAAGATAGAAAGGATGCCAGGTAGTGACTTACTGACTGAAAATACAGAGGTCAAACAATTCAAAACTGACTCTTGTAGATATTTTCGAGGATAATTTATTTTGACTGACCCTTTTTAGATTGGGTGAATTCGTTTAAATTATCTTAATTTTTTCGGAGATTATCAAACCAAGAAACAACTCTGTTATCTGTCAGTTCAGCTGATATTGCAGTTTGAATGGTGTTACCTCGGTTTTCTTTAACATTCCTTTATAACATGTCTTTTGAGAAATCTCATCTTTACCTTTTCATTTTACTTTCTTTGCGCAATATGAAACTACTTTAGGTATCACCTGTTTATGTCGATTTATTTCTGACACCGACTTTTAGTTTACTCCTCCTGCTTGTTTTGTATGCAGCTAGAATCCTGTAAAAGACAAATACGAATCTTATCTGAAATGTGTCAAAAGTTTATGAACGGAAAAACAAAAAATCAAAAAGCGATGTTTAAAAGAAAACACATGTATGTACAAAATATATATAATAAAATTTATTTATTTATTTATATCTATTTTTATTTTATTTATTTATTTATTTTTGAATCTGGCGACTGTTACGTCATGTAATGCTTTAAATATTACTCGTTGACAGGGGCATTGAGGACTTTTCCGTCTATATTTTCCAGTAGGAAATAATTTTTTCCTTCCAGAGCCGAGACCCTGAATGGTCCATACCAGAGGTGGTCAAATTTACTATGCTTCACGGCTTCTTCCTTCCTTGCATCCCATATTAGCACTAAATCACCTGGGAGGAATTCCCTGTCCTTTGCCTTGTGGTCGAACAATGCTTTCATATCATCTTCGTACTTCTGCATCTTTTCATCAACTTCAACTCTATGTTGTTGAACCTCAATCAGCTAATTAATTCTCCTGGTTACATGATTGGGTTCTTCATTTTGATCCTGCCATAACTTCATCACATGTAGCGCTAGGTTTATAGGTAGAACAACATCTGTCCCATAGACCATTTGAAATGGAGAAATGTTGATAGACCTTTTAGTGTTGATGTGCTTTGCCCATAATGTGTATTTTAAGTGCACATGCCAAGACCTTTTATTTTCATCCAATACTTTCTTGATTATATTTACCAGGCTCTTGTTAGATGACTCAGCCAATCTGTTCCCCTGAGGGTAATATGTTGTGGAATGGCCAAGAACAATTTTATACTTTTGACAGAAGTTGATCATAGCCGTAGATTTAAAAGCCTGGGCATTGTTAGTAACTATCTTTCGGGGACAGCCGAATCTTGACAAAATATTGTCTTCCAAGAAATCGATTACCACCGATTATGTTGCCCTTTTGGTTGGAATGGCTTCCACCCACTTAGCAAAATAATATGTAGTTGTTAAGATCCACTTATGTTGAGCAATGGAATGGGGATTAATCTCACCTATGAAGTCTAGACCCCATTGCTGAAATGGGGCTTCAACCTTGACTGGAACTAGAGGCAGTACCGAGAGCTTATGTTTACCTGCGAATAGTTGACAAGGGTTGCAGGCATGCACTTTGGCATTGACGTCCGAAAAGAGTTTTGTCCAGTAGTACCCATCCCTCAAGATCTTGTAGGTTGTATCTCTCCATGCGTGATGTCCCCCACAGACTTCCTCATGAAATTCATCTATAACCCGCTGAGTTTCTGATTCGACTAAACAGACTAACAGGAAACCGAATGGATCCTTCCAATATAGCTGACCTTCGACAATACAATATTTAACTGCATGGAGTTTTAAAGTTTTGGCTTTGGACGGTGATAGTTCATTTGGGCATTTTAGAGTTAGAAGGTATGACACTATGTCTCTGTACTAGCCCAATGATAAGAACTTCTCTTCGATCTTGTTTGGACTTATTTCTTCATTCAACTCGTTTAGGTCTGTGTCTTCATCACTTTTCTGTAGGCAATTGATATCAAGGGCTCTGAAATTTGACTCCGCTAAGAGTTTGGCCAGGCCTTGCCCTTTTATCAATTTGGTCGGTTTAACTTCCAGATCGAATTCTTGGATTTTAGCGAGCCATCGCCCTATTTTTCTGTCACTGTCTGGCTGTACCAATATATCTTTCACAGAACTAGTAGGCACGTACGTGGTTATCTTTGAATGTAGTACATAAGTTTTGAATGCCTTTAGTGCTTTTACCATTGTGTACACCTGTTTTTCTATTATGTTATACTTCAATTCTACGTATCTAAGGCTCTTGCTAAAAAAATGTGATCAGTTGTTTGAATCCTTCTTCATTCTTTTGTAGGAGCACCGCGGTGATAGTATGTTCAAAGGAAAATGAGAAGATAAGAAAATCTTTCAGATAGTCTGGGCTTGCTAACACAGGTGCCTCGCTTATGACTTTTTTAATATGCATGAACGATGCTCTAGCCTCAGATGTCCAATTTACTCTACTATCTTTCTTCAACATCCCTATGATCAATTTGACAATCTCAGTGAAATTGGGAATAAACCTTCGTAAAAAATTTATTCTTCCTAAGAAAGATTGAATCTCTTTTACATTTCTGGGAATACTTATAGTATCTATTGCTTCAATCCTCTTTGGATCAATCTTGATTCCATCCCTAGATACGATATGGCCCAAAAGCTTACCTTCCCGCATGGCAAAATGTGATTTCTTTGGGTTCAAAGATAGACCAAACCTGCAGCATTTTTCAAAAGTCTGTTTAAGATGGATCAAGTGTTCTTCATCGATTTTAGAGAAAACCGTCAAATTGTCGAGGTAAATGAATACGAACTTGTCCCTTTCTCCTATGAAAGTGATGTCCATAGCGCGTTGGAATGTAGCCCCTACATTCATCAAACCAAAAGGCATTTTGTTATACATAAACGTACCCCATGGTGTGGTAAAAGCAGTTTTTTCCCTGTCTTGTTCATTCATGGCGATTTGATTATAACCAGAGAACCCATCTATCATAGACATTCGGTTTGCTCCAACAACTTTTTCTAACACATGGTCCATTTTGGGCAGCGGATAATTGTCCTTGAGAGGCGACTTATTTAGGTTTCGGAAATCCACACACAGTATGATTTCCCCACTCTTTTTCTTGACCGAGACCAGGTTTGCTACCCAGTTCGAGTATCTCAAAGGTATGATTATTTTTGCGTCTAAAAGTTTCTTAACTTATTTTTCGATCACAGGTATCAAAATGGGGTTAATCTGTCTAATATTTTTCCTAAACAGTTTGACCCCAGGCTTCAACGGTATCTTGTGATCAATTATGGAAGTGTCATACGTTCTTAGCTCATCGTAAGACCAGGCAAAAACATCTTTATACTGTCTGAGTAGGTATTTATACTTAAATTTCATTTCGAGGGGGAGGAACTTGGATATTTTTACCACCCTGGATTCTTTTTCAGTTCCTATATCAAAATCCTCCACTTCTTCTAGTTGGGGCTGCAAAGTGGATTTTACAGGTACGTCGTTCTGATCAAAAAGTCTTTCTAAAGGAATTAATCCTTTCGGAATCTGGTTGTTTTTAAGGACCAGCATACGATGATCTGCAATGTTTTCTCAAAAGGTTTCAAGATCTTCCCCTTCTTGCATGATCCACATTGGGTCATTTTGATTTTCTTGGCCTGCATGAGTTTCGGAGAACTCACCCACTGCTGCAAGAAATTTCTTAATTTGCTCATCATCTTCAAAGACCTGCCAGTGTCGGATATTGTCTGGTATAGATGGTTTGTATCTGATTTCAATGTGATACTTCAATTTGAAGGTCATGGGAGGAGATAAGGTTGAAGTTTCCTTTGCCAATGTATCGGCATGTAGATTCTCTACGCAAGGGATAAAATGGACATTTACGGATGAGAATTTTTTTTCCATGAGATCCCAAGCACAATTTTTGTATGTTCTTAGTCTGGGATGCTTGGCTAGGTACTGTCAGTTGATTTGTTTGACTATTAACTCGGCATCACCATATACTCCAAGTTACTTATATTTAGCTTCTTGGCAGCCTCTAATCCTAAAACCAATGCTTCATATTCGCATACGTTGTTAGTGTAATCTATATCCCACTGTAGTCGGTAGGAAAAGGGAACAACGAACTTACCTCCGGGAGCCACTAAAAGAACTCTTGCACCTGCCCCTTCAGAAGATGAAGCACTGTCAAAATACATTTTCCAGAAACCAGTGTTACACAGATCTTCTGTCATGTAATATGATTCTTCTCAATCTATATCATTTTCTTCCGGACAACCATCTAAACCATCATCAAAAGATAAGATACAATTTCCCAGATCTTGGTCCGCAATGTAAATAGGGAAATTGTTTGGGTTTTGAGGGTCAATCATTGTATATGCTAATCTTGTTTCTATGTACAACCGAGTGAACTAACCACTGAACAAAGGAATTGTAGAAAATGTCATGTCCAATTGAAGAGAACCCCCCAACTTGGCTCCCCATGACCTAGATAACAACAAACCATACTTAGGGGGAATATCTGCGATAACCACATCCATCAGGATACTCTTAACTGGGACTTGCGCCAGGGTAACTACCAGATCTTTTATCATCCCCATACAATTAACCCTTCTTGAGTCAAAAGAGTACAGATCTCCATAAATTCTGGTGATCTGGAGACCCAACTTGTCTATAATAATCTTGGGCATAACGTTATGGGAGGATCTGGAGTCTAACATGCAATTGTGTAGCAGTTGATCATACACATTCAGAGTGATATAAAAGGGAGCAATGGTGTCTTTGGCCCCTTCAAAATGGGGACCAAAGGTGATGTTAGGTTTGTCGTCTTCTAGGTTTAAAACATCAGACTGGATTTTTAGCTCAGAAACACCCATTGCTTTGGTAATCTACTTCCAATAAACGGGGTTTTTTGCTAATTCTACCAAAGGGATTGGTATCTTAATTTTATGTATCTCATTTTCAAAACTGAAAGCTCCGCTCACCTTGTCTATTTCTTTGTTTGAGACTTCTTAATCCTTTCTTTCCGACTTATTTGTCTAGACCACTTTATCACTCATGGTCCTGGTTGAAGACGTAACTTTATTTGCCGGTTCGGTTCCTTGTGCTTGGGTTTCAACTTTTTCCACTTCGGACTCTTGTGTGCTTACTAATTTAGTTTTGTTGTTGGGTAATAAGGTCTCTTCCAAAGGAGGATCATAAGCTTGACCTCTTTGAAGGATTTTCTTGGTTTGAGTAGTTGAGGTAGGCTTGCTCTTAGATCTTAAGTTGTACTTTGGTTGAAACTCAACCATTATCATCTCAGTTTCTGGTTGAGATTCATAGAGATCAGTGTGATCACCTTCTTCACCCTTATTTGTTGGTTGTTGCATGTTTAGGGATTTTTCATAGTCTTCTTGAGTCATATATGGTTGAGTGCAGTCATCACCAAAGTTCGTGACATCATTATCCGAATCTCTGAAGTCTTGAAAATCGTTTGCTCCTATAAAATTTTCGTTCTTTAAGGGAGCTTGTATTTTTTGATCCTCATTTTTTATTTGTCTTTGTTGGTTTGGGGGGTTGGGGTTCCTCTTGAAATCCTTTTTGGGGAAAGAGTCATCTTTAGCCTGTTCAATTTCCATTTTGGATATTTTATTTGACAGTTCTTTAATCACTCTGGCCATATCGTCCACCCTATCGTATGTGGATCTATTTGACCCTAAAGGACCTGCTTGTTCTCTAAAGCGTTTGGTCTCTCGGTTTCTAGTTTCTAATTTATATTTAAGATTACCCGAAGCCATCATATTAGACTCTATTTCTACTGCATCATCCTGCATTCGGTTTAAGGTGGCTCCCCTTCTCTCTCGCAAAAGGAGTGCAAAATCCGATTCGAAAGCTCCGGCGAAAGTTACTTTGGCCGTGGGTTGGGATGGTTTAACCTCGACTGGGATCTTATTATATAGTTTGTTGAATCTATGAATAAATTCCATGATTGTTTCTGAGTTCTTTTTCCTTAAAGACCCAAATTCGGTTAAATAATATAGATGGTCTTTTCTCTCACCCCATTGTCTGAGGAAAGCATCTTCCAAAGTGTCATAAGTCAAGATAGATGCTGCAGGTAAGCTTTGAAACCATGTTCGAACTTGGCCTTCGAAGGTTTGGACAAGAAGTCTCGAATAGACGTCCTCATTCTCAATACCTAGGATATCAGTGAATTGATCGAAGAAATTAATATGTTCGGCCATGGTGAGATCCCCTTCCCCGGTGAACTTCGGTAAATTTTTTATGTAATTTTTGGGAAGGTCGTGTAGAGGGATGGGCAGTACTAAAGGAGCATATCTGGCCACAACTTTCACAAAAACTCTGGGAGGGGGGGTAGTCCCTTGGCCTCCAGCTTCTCCTAGAGGGGCTCCTCCCCCTCCTCCTCCGATAAACCCTCCACCTCCTCCTACAAACCCTCCACCTCCTCCTCAGACAGCTTCCATCGTTATTTGTGGAAAGTTATAAAGGGGGTTTTGGAAAATTAAAAGTGACTCTTTGTTTTCTTCGTAAAGAGGGAAATCCGACGAGGAAAGATAAGGGACATGAGGACTCGGTTCGTTGAATTTGCAAGAGATGAAATCAGGAGAACCTATGGGTGTGGAAACCGAGTGTGTAACACACTCTTCAGAATTTGGCGAAGTCGGGAAATTCAACTGAAGAAAATATGGTATGTCAAAAGCCGACGAACTTTCAATAGGGCCCTTTCCTTTGTGCACTAATGGGACTGTCAGATGAATATCACTCCTAATTTCGGAGCAATTTGGAGTTGAAACTTTAGTATCAAAGAGAGGACTAAGCGAAGTTGAGGGTTTGAAATAACTTTTAGTCTTCAACGGTGGGGTTTTAAGTTTGTAAACTGCAATGGTTCGCTTGAGAGAGCCTCTCACTTTTAGAATCTTTTCAGGATCGGTAACGGGTGTAATATGCTTACCATCTGGGTTTTGTCTGGTATTCCTTCGACCAGATGCCAGTTTATTATTTGTGGAGTCACCAAGTGAAAGATTAGGAAGCCTTAAAAAGGTGTGTGCTCTTTTTTCACTATCAAAGAGTAACACTTTCAATGAAAAATAAATGTCATTTTCCCAGGGAAAAAGATTTTGTAACTTCGGTCCCCGGCAACGACGCCAGAAAGATGGTGTTCCTGAGTCTGTACTTAAGGATTAGAAGTATAGTGTCAAGGCATCCGAAAGTGGGTAAAATATGGAGAAGAGAGAAACGTCAACCTTCAGCAAAGGAAACCAGGGAAGATTTCTACGTTGGCATTGTCTAGCTTCCAATTGTTCCTGGATAGTTATATCTTGCTCAATGGCTACCCATGAACGTTCAAGTTCGACCCGGTTAGTAGCCGTTTTAAGAATAGTGTCGAAAAGGTTTAAGGCAATGTGCATTTGGTTCGATAGTCCGGGTTCGATATTGGGCTATGTTGGTACAAGGATAGTCATGGAGGAACAGTAAAAGTAAGAAAAACTTCAGAGAGAGATTAAGTGTTGTCTCGATTTGGTCGTATAAAAGAGAATTTACGGTTTCGGGAATAAAATAGGAATGCAAATCAAAGGCTCTTTCCCGTAACTGTGCTATATTTTAATAAAAGGTGTGGGGTGGGAGAAAAACATTTAGTTGTATATGGTGTAAGGCTCCTATCAAGGGAGAATCTCATGTATAAACAGAAGAGGAAAATTGTAAGGAAATAAACAATGTAGCAAAGAATATGTGTAGAATTCTACAAATGTGGACTGGTCTTATACCCGCTGATAGTTGGTACAGAGGAAAAATAGTAAACAATTACAGAAAACCAAAATTCATTCACTATAGTAGTGGTCGTACTAAATTATAATGAAGCACATCAATTAGGAATATGAAATGAAACGAAATATGAGATACAATGAAACAAATTGTAACACAGTCGTGACGGAATTGAGAATCTTCAGATTTGTTTGTATTAACTCTCAAATGTAAAAAACTATGTTACAATCGACACAAAAAGGTCTAGCCCTTTTTTTTACTTCTTTCTCTGGTATATTTATACAATTTTACAAATAAGATAGAATCTCAATAGTCACAAAATTTTGGTTATGGCAGGGAGGAGAGCAATCGCTACATTTCTCCTTCTTTGTCTTCACTTGGTGCCAGGTGTTTGTCATCGCGCAGGCTCGGTACAGGCGACACATCTTTCAACCAACTGAGATATTAACCGCGACAGTTCTACTTGACAGCTGGCTTCAAAGAAGTAACATTCTCGGGCTAACTGCTGCAACCTGTCTTCCATTTGTCCATCTATGATGTCGATGGTGCATAATTGCACGCTGGGTTTAATCATGCATTTATCCACTTGGACTATGTCCACCACAGTCATCTAAGAAATATCGGCCAAATCTCTTTTCTTCTTTTTCCTTAAGATCAAGTGAGATCTTTTCCACATTCATTTGCATCAACGTCTTGGCATTATCTCTGTTGTCAATGCCTAGCATATAGTCATCTATAGAGCTAAAGGCCTCCTCTAAGGAATTGGTTATCTTTTTGGCTTGCTGCTTGCCTTCGGCGATGTTATGCTCCCATTACTTTAATAGAATGTTTCCTCTGGTTTTCTCTGAAATGGTGAACCTGGGAGTACCTGCTAAAACCCTGTTGTTTGTGGCTATCACAGCCTCCTAGAAGGTGACCCGAGCTGCTCTAGCATCCCTTTCTCTGGAAGATAAGTTCTCAGAAACCTGATTTACCAGCAAACAGTTGTCCCGGATTGCTTCTATCTTGGCGAGCAAATTTCGCTGTGCCACAGAGACTCTACTCTGAATCTCGATTGCCTGGGATTTAAACATCCTGATGTCTATCATTCTACTCTCGATGGTCTCCACCCTAGCCTGCAACTATTCAATCAAATCCCTCTGCTAGCTCGCTTGCATCCGACCATCCCGGACCACCAGTTGTGCTTGCTCGAGCTTAGTTTTGAGCATATCTATCTCGTTTTTATCGGCCAACCTGGCCTGCTCTATTCCTATGCTCGCCTGGTCTTTAGCAGTTTTTGTTGCTATGGCCAGTCTGGCTTCAAGGGTCCTAATTAGGAGATTTTTTCTTTTAAGTTGGTTCTTTAAGAGCCCGAGTGAGAATTGATTCATCAAGGCATATGCTCCTAGTGTCCCTGCTATTTCAATAACGAATTGGTCATTTCTCTTTTCTTTTCCATCAGTTATGACTTTATATTTCTTGGCAGTCGACTCTCCTTCTTGATAGAATTCCCTTTTCACTATTGCCTTTCTCTTTTTATTGAAGAAAAACTCATTCGGAGGGAGTTCTTCTACTCTTATGGGCCTCATATCTTCATTGAATATCCATCCTACATCGATATTTCCCTGTGTCAACTACAAGGGGGTAGCTGATGTGATAGGCTCTCCGATCTTCTTTGCTGATTTTCTTGGAGTAATGACCAGACTCTTCTTCTTCAGCGGGTCTGGAGTCTTTATCTCTATCTCCGGATTTTGCTTCTTTGGCGGGTCTGGAGTCTTTATCTCTGCCTCTGGACTCTTCGTTTTCTCCCCCTCGTCCTGGTGTTTTTCTTGATCGGGAGTTGCATCTGTAGAGCCTTCGGCATCTTTCTGTTTCACCTCAGATGTACTCAAACCCTCACCTCACAACACTGCCGGGAGACAGCTACGTCGATTTTCCTAAAACTTCAGAACATCGTCTGTTTCCTCGGGTGCCAAGGATTGTATCCGAGCTAGAATCTCCTCATAGCACCTTTCTCCCTGGAAAATGTCATCCAAGGGTGAATTCTCATGCTCAAATCTCTTGAGCCCACAGTTTTCCAAATGGTTGCTCACGACCCTCTGCAGATCGTGCTTCTTGTATTCGATGGAGACCAAATTTAGGTCTTCCAGAGCTACGGTCTTGGCTTTGGCATGCCCGAAATATAATAAAGAATAAGAATTCAAATGAACAGGAAAAGACAGCCATACCTTCTTCGAGTACCCTTTAATTTCTTTGCTTACACCGCCAATTATCATTTGTCGGGCAACCTCGTGACAATCCAGCTTGTCGGGAATGAACAATGGCAGTGCATGCGGGGGAACAAAAGCCCTGAAGACTCTGAGGTATGAAAATTTTGCTTCTACATACCAGTCTTCTATGATGCTCATATTTTTTTCACTATGTTGTCCAAGATCCAAGGTGGAAGGTGACCAAAAATGGCGACATGTAAGGGCACCATCACCCAGTTAAAAATTTCATACGCAAAATTTTTCGTTTTGTTTTCCCATAATTTTGCATGATATACATGTATGGGTTCGTCTTCAGTCGGAGTCCAACTCTAGCTCATTAATGGAAATGGTGTCATAGAACAAATTGCATCCATAATGTATGTGGACATGAAGAATGACGATGCCTTCCCATTCTCCTTCTGCTCCCGATACTATGTGACCCGATTGGACAAGCTATCCGAAAGCATATTTTCCCAGTTAAAGGAATTGCCTTCGGTGACCCGAAACATTAGAGGCACCCATGCAAGAAAAAAATGTGATGTGTCCTCTTTCCCATATAATCGGCATGTCATCATGGCCACATATTTGTACTGCGGTTCTAACGAAGCGATTGAATGTATGCCATGGCTATCAGCTCTAAACTTCGCGTTATTCGAAACCCAATCTTTTATCAAACTGGACATGGTTTTATCATACTGTTCGCATTCCTTCTTCTTGAACTCGTCCAAGAACTCAACGCCATATGTGTAGTCGGATGTCGTGGGTAGCTTATACATGATTTGCATATTCTTCGGCCTGAAAGTTCCGATGGTGACT
This sequence comes from Picea glauca, assembly GCA_000966675.3. Lineage (NCBI taxonomy): Eukaryota > Viridiplantae > Streptophyta > Pinopsida > Pinales > Pinaceae > Picea > Picea glauca. The sequence continues at coordinate 502,727 of JZKD02S0139088.1, read as the reverse complement.
CTTTGCTCATTCATGATAGTCCTAGTCGGTATGTCCACATGATCCAACGCCCATCGGACCATATCATAATATGGAAGCAACCCTGGCCTGGCTGCTACTCTGTGCATTCCAGATTGGACGACTATTTTGTACTTGGTGGTCATATCATCTTTTTCGTTATCGTTGGAGTCGTCGGAATAGTCCACGAACTCTGCCTATAGAACATCCGAAATGAATGACCAATTCGGGACCGAATCGATACCTCGAGGCGAATTATCAGAGACATTGTTCGAGCCTTGTCTCGAAACCTCAACATTCGCCTGTGATGCTTTTCGCAGTGCCATGGCTGGAGATTTCATTTTGGCTCTTCTGCGATAGAAATGCGTATACATACAGAAGTCAGTTGCTCAGAGATAATGTGCTCTGCGTAATATGAAATGCATTTTTTATAATGAACCACAGCTCTTATATATAATTGAAAACTCGATACCTTTCAGAACAAGTCTGTCAAATCATATTTAGAAATAAATTTTTCCGTAAAAATCCGATCTTATACATCGATCTTATAATTTTGGCGGTTTAAAACGTCGGTGGCATATGAAAGACTAAGGCTACCTTGTAAATTGTGCAGACATCAAAACGCGGGATATGTATTGATTTAGCTTAATTAATCTGGTTTACCAACGTTAATTGATATTTCGGTACTCGTTATATCAGGGATTTTACTTTAACATTTTGAGTCTCTAACACCCGAGACTGCGAAGATCGATTTTTGGTTAATAAAAGGTAATCGTGATTTGGGACTTGATTAATTTTATAATTATTATATTCGCCATATCGCGACTCGGAGCTTTGAAGATAAGTTTCTGGGAGATTTACATGCCGAGCTGCGAAACCGTGAGATCGTAATGTCATGATTTAATTAAAGGGAAGATAATATTGGATCAAGTGATTAATTAATTACATTATAACCTCATCGTGATTTTGTGAGTCAGGGTTTAAACGGTGAGATTTTTGAAAAGGACAACGCCGAGTGGCGAAATGCCGAGAGGATCTTTTACCATGATTTAGCCTTTTACCCTTAACCTTGACATCAATTACTCAAATAAGGACCTCGTTCTCTCGGCTATCGGGGCTATGACAATAAATTTTGGGTTTTGGCGAACGTCGAGGCACGAAACCCCGACGATGTCTAATCATGAGTTAGGGAAAAATTTACCCTTGTTACTGTCTTGAGTAAAAATTTAAAACAATTCCGTTGTTTCATGGCTCGGGATGTGTGAACTACATGACTTATAGTATCCAACTTACGAGATCCCGAAGTAGAACCAAAGAGGAAATATTTTTACAAAAGGTAGGACTTGTTTCGAGAGTAGAATAATCATCGCTGCTCGCGTGATAAAGCTTCAAAGATCTCGATATCTCAGAGGGAAATTATGAAAACCATCTTTAGATTTCAAGAATTTAAAATGAAACTTCTGACGGGATAGAAAAACAAGGGCGGCTCCAACAGAGCCTTCAGGACTCATTCTTGATCTTGAGCAAGAGACATGAATAGATCTGAACCATACATGTGCAAGAATCGAACCTACTTACGTTGATAGAAATCATTTAAATGTAGAACCATAAAATAGAACTCATAAGCCATAAGGAAATACTGTAATGCATAATTAAACACACAGAGACACATCATTTTTGAAAATTTAGGTACTTCTTTACATTATCTTCAAAATCCTTCTCTGATTACAGACTCAGAATTACATAGTAATGCACTGTACAGACTCTTGGCTCTGGACTCATGTCACAAAGCTCCAATTCTCAAACTGATATATCCCATTCATTATAGACTCAAGACTTGACTTAAATCGACTTACAACAATCATCAATGACTAATCTAACTAACCCAACCAACAAAACAACAACAACAAACATTTTACACTTATGTTCATCCCTATATATCTCTAGGTTGTGTCTTCCTTCTCAGCTTGCATGCTTTCTTGTTCTGTTGCAACCGTTTGTTGTTTAGTTGGCGTTGCATTGACTTTCGCAACTACTTTCTATTTCTATTTCTCCATTCCTCTGATGAAGTTTGTGAAACTTGTGCTCAGTCAAAAATTGTGCAATTCCTTATCCAAAAAATGAAGGGTCCAACAGGTTTCGACCACAATCCTTGACTCACCCTCGAGTCAAGCACTTGGTTCTTTCACATCCTCCAGGAGCATCTGTTGTTTTCCCTTGTCCTTCTTTTCTTCTTCCTTGGGCTCTTCTATTTGTGCTTTCTCTTCTTTTACCTCTTCAAATGAAGGGCCCAACTCTAGTACCAACTCTAAGGCTCGGTGCTTCACTCCTTGAAATCTTCCAACTTTTTCCTACCATTTATGGGCAAGGAGTGATGCCTCTACAAGAAATTGTTGGGCCATCTCTTTGCTATACTCCTTTGGCTTGACCACAACCAACGAGTTCCACTCAGAATCTGTTGTTGCATTGACTTGATGCATTTTCATGTAGGTTGTCTAAATTACATGTTGAAAGTCGTGCAACTCCTTCTTGGCTACAGACTGTGCCTCAAAGAGTGTATTCAGTTCATTGTCGGCCTGTTGGATTTGGTAGAACTTTTGTTGTTTCTCCATGGGGTCCATTGTGGCTGTAACTTCTTCGTTCAACACCTATATCTTTGTGCGCACCTCCTCCAAGACTTGGTTTCGACGAGCGATGATTCCCATCCAGTCATTGACTTCCCTGAAGATTTTTCTGCATTCTGTTCTATGCTTGTGTAGTGCTACTTGGGCATTGTTACCTTGCAATATTATCTTCTGCATCTACTCCTCCAACTATTGAGGATGCTACTCTACTTCCTATTGGACATATTGTAGCTTTTATTCCAACTACTCAGCGTGAGTAGTGAGTTGTGTCCATGCTTATTGTAGCAGCTCAATCTGTTTCTCTGGCTCGCCTACCTCGTTAGCTTCGGGTAGGTTGGGCGCAACCTTCTGAATCTCTGGCCAAGCTTTACCAAGTCTTTCCTACACTTTTTCTAGTTTGTGCTAGACTTGGAGTTTTTCATGTGCTTCCTGTATCCTGCATGTTTGCACGATGAACTCTTCCTTCCTTGCAACCTCAGTGGATCTCTCAGCCTCCTAGATCCTTTTCTCTAATTGGTACATTGATGCTTGGATTAGTCCAAATAATTATGTTGTTGGCCACTGTACCAGGTCGGAAGATGAAGGAGCTACATCGTTGGGTTCTCGTGTCGGTAGTTGAAGTCCATTGGATGTTTAATGGTTCGAGCAAGTTTCTACCTCCTCCTCCATTGGTGGCGCTGGTTGGATATTCAACCTTAGTGCTATGGGAAAAAGAGTTAGAACCTCTGTTTTTCATATGTAGAGTTGCATCAATTATGTGCATTGCTTAGGGTTTTGGAGAACCCGCTCCATTTGTGCTCACATAGATGTCATATCCTGCCCAGTTGTTGATTCTGGTTCGTTGTGAGCATTTGGTATCTTCGGTTCTTTCTGTGCTTCTGCTTCATGCACCTTGATTTCTTGGGAACCCTCACCCTTGAATGGTGAGGTGATTTGTTGGTTTCTTTCAACTTCTGAATCCTCTCTAGTTCAAGCATCTTTTTCTTGCGTTGAAGACTCAGGCTGTTGTTCCTGGGTGTCTGGATTTGGATCATTTAGCTTCATGCTCAGCTTTGATGCTTTGGGGTCTAGACAAGAAACTTCTGATGTTGGTTTGGGTGACTCTTGGGTTATTTTTGCGAGTCTTACCTCCTCTATCTCTAGCTGATTGAGCTACATTAGGTATGGGGTTGTGGTCTAATGTGGACTAGTGGTGGCAGGGTTTGGTGATTTGGGTAGTGGTGGTGATGGAGGGTGCTCAATGAGAAATGTGGAAAAAATTGTTTCAGTCTTCGGGTCATTATAAATATCAATGATAGTGGTGTCTTTAACCATTGCATGGGTGCGGGGGCTGGATAATGTAAGGGGTTGGGGGTTCATATATTTGTTCGAAGAGACCCCGGTTTTGGGCCTCTTCACCAATGGTTGGTACTGAACACAACACCCAAGATCTGGTTAACATATGCACCTAACACTACGGCATCATTTGGCAGCTGACAGATGGCCAGTCTTTTCCTCTTCTCTAACTGCTATATTTCTTCTTCCTCGGAGTCTGATTGTATCAGAGTGTCTGGCTTCTTCGACTCTGGGCCTGAGCTCGGTCCTTCTCATTTTTCCTTATCTTTTTTATTCATCATCTCTATAGGAAAAATTTGATGCATCCCTGACTTACGCAAGCCTTGTTTGACTCTTGGCCATGACATGAATTCCTTTTCAAAGGCCTCCTCATCTAGATAAAATGATAGCATCCTTGTGTGGAAATGTTCCCTGCTGACATGTCTCAACTAGACAAATGTATGGTGTCCATTCATGCTGAAGGAGATATTTCTTGTATTGCATATGAGGAGCTCTTGTTGGATACACCACCTCTGTGTTGCATTTATTAGACCATTTTACCATTTAGCAAATGTTGTGGCATTGAAGGTTGTATTCTCCGAGTCTAGTCTGGACTGCCATGGCTCGAACATCTTCGCCATGCAACCCTTATCTTGTATTGTTGGTTGTCTACCCATAGGTGGCTTCCATTTGAACATTGTGAATGTCACAAGTAGGTATCCATAAGTTAATGTTCCTCCCTTCTCATTCACTTCCTCACAAGATACTACTAGTTCCTCCAGCAACTAACTACACCAATTGAACACTGCTCCATTGGCACAAAATTTGGTGACAGTTAATGCATATAGAGTGCATTCTCCTTTATAGTATAATATCCTAACCTTGTTGGATATGATGTAACAGCCAGTCTGGACTATCTCGGGTATTATTGGTTTGATTACTATTGTGCAAGATAAGCTCTCCTTTATTTTTCCCATCCTTACCAGGACCCTGGAATCCTTTCAACAAATCCTCTCCTTGGGAGGATAGTCCTGTAAGATATTGGATGCCTTCAGCATGGATTGGATACCACTTATCCAACCATAGAATCCAGTCATGCACCCTGCTTATCAGAAATTTCATGCGCTATGCAATCTCATTCGTGGTACCAAATACTGGTAGGTCTCTCAGGTTCATGATGGTCGAATTGAATAAGTTTATGAAGTATTATTTTGGCACAAATTGCATACCTTCGATTCCATATTGGTCCATCTCCCAAAAGGCATATGTTTGCATCTATGGGAATAAGACTAAATCTATGAGGTCAAGGTTTAGGAGCTTAACATGCTCCACTTTCCCTTTGAGATCGCCCACGACCTTAACCCGGAGGTCGCAGGGTTCGTCTGGTACTGCTTCTTTAGACATGGCACTTCAACTAGCTATGGCTCTTGGCATTTAGACTTCTATGGAAAGCTAAGGATTGTAGATTTCACAATGGTACAGGCTAATTCACTCTACTGAATTCGGAAATGGCTATGCTTCTTTTGGAAATGATGCATTCACGGGCGAGTTCTCAGGGCCTTATACTTGTCTTAACGGACAAGTTTAGAAGTAACCATTGTTCATCATGACTGTATGGACGCAATGGGATATGATTTTTCTGATGAGACAGTTTAACAGGGTAAATCCTATTGGGTGATTCTGGCATTTACTTATTTGTGTGAGGGGAATAGGGATGTGGATGATTTCAGACCTTTCCATTTGACGGTTGGGTATCCGGGCATGAACTTCGATGGAATATTTTCATAATGCGACTTTATGGCTTAATGAACTTCAGAAGTGGTATCGAAATGGAAATAAAGGATGTAGCTAGACTAGGTTCGTGTGGAATATGGATTCATATCGTATTCAGATTCATCCTTTCTCCGACCACATAGGTTGTCCCCGTCATATTAATGGCTGTCATTAATGGATTCTATTAAGATTTGGATCCTGCATTGTTGAGTCATTGGTTTTGTATCAAACAACATTTAATCATAAAATGAACTATGTGTCATGGCACAACACTGTGCATATTGACTTTATTACTGAATTTACAAAAATTTCAGAAAACTCAAATCTAACTATTGTACAAGCTCTTTTGGACTAGAGCAACAGTCCCTCTTTCTCAGTTTTGAGACAGGTAGGGCTTCAGGCGAGCACCATTCATCCATGTTGGTCACAACACACCACCCAGTCATGCAATTCTGACTTCTCTTAAGGGTCGGATCTCCACAATCATGAATGGTCCCAACCAGTGCATATGTGACTTTCCAGGATGCTTCTGGTACCGGATATTGTAGAGTATCACCTTGTCTCCTTACATGAATACCTTGGTATTAATGTGCCTTTCATGCCAATATTTTTGTATTGCTTTTTCAAACGACTGATGAAATTCTACTAGAAATCGGGTCTCTTTGAATTCTTGTAGTTCTGCAAATCTCTACGCAATGGATTCCTCTTCTGTCATGCATGTGACTTGTGCAATATACAAACTTGGAGTGATGAAATTTGTAGGAACCACTGCCTCTATCCCATAAACCAACTGGAACGGTGTATACCTGTGGAGTTTCTTTGCGTTTTCCTTGTAAGCCCATAGTACAGTTGGAACTCGGTCATCCCAATCTTCCCGGTTTGTGCAACAAACCTTTGTTAGTTCCCTTTCTAGGATTTTGTTGAAGGCTTCGACTGTTCCGTTGGCTTGTGGATGGTATGGAATACTCTTATGATGTTGAATCAAAAATTTTGTTGTAAGTGTTGCTATAGTGCTGCTATTGAATGTGATCACTGATCACTGGTTAGGCTCTTGGGACATCCGAACTCAGTAATGATATTCTTGAAAATGAACCTGGCAGCAGTATCTGTCAAATAGTGTTGTACAACTTTTTCTTCTACCCAATGGGTAAGGTAGTCAGTTGTGGTAATGATGTACCTAGCCTTTAAATGTTTGGTTGTGGGGTTGATTGGTCCAATAAATTCAACTACCCATTTCTCAAATTCTTGTAGAGCTCTAAATGGTTGTAGTGGTAGTTCGTCTCGACGTGACAGCTTGCCCACATGTTGAAAAACATCACACGATCTAGCATATACTTCTGCATCCTTGAAGAGTGTTTCCCACCAAAGTCCTTCTTGTAGAACTTTTTGTTTCCTGGCCTTTTCTCCTACGTGGCCTCCTACAACTCCACTATGGAATTCGCAGAGTATATCATGTCTTTCATGATCCAGGACACACTGTCTGAGGATGTTGTCTAGTCCTAGTTTATACAATTGTCTGGCGATCGACTGGTAATCTTCTACTCTAACAACCATATGGAGTTTCTGGGTTGTGGATTAGGTTTCAGGACAGGCCCCTGTACTAAGAAAGATTGCTATGTCCTTCGGGTATTCTGGTATGGCCTCAATCCCAAACAAATCTACATTTGGGAGTTGATCATCTACCACTCTGCCACTTTCCCTTGACTCTAACCTGGACAAGGGATCAGGTCCTACATTTCATCTTCCCAGCTTGATGATAACTTGAAAGGAAAATTCTTGAAATAACAGCAACCATCTACAAATTCTCCCTTCCAACACAGGTTTGTTAACTAGATATTTCAATGCAGAATGATCAGTAAAGAATTTGAAATGAGACCCTAACAAATAATGTCTAAATTTTTGCAAAGCATAAATCATGGACAAACTCTCCCTTTATTTCATTGTTTAGTTGTGTTCTTCTTGCGACAACTTTCGACTAGCAAAATAGATAGGGTGATCCATAGCTCCATCTCTAGGTTGTGTTAAGATGGCTCCTAAGGCAATTCCTGTAGCATCTACATGGACGTGAAATTCATTCTCCCAGTTTGGGAATATAAAAATTGGTGTTTTGATGAGTTTCTCCTTAAGTGTCTCAAATGCTTTATCACATTCGGGAGTCCATTGGAACATTTCAGCCTTTTTCAGTAGGTTTTCCAGAGGTGCAGTCATGTTGGCATATCTTCGAATGAACCTGCGATGGTAACCTATGTGTCCCAATGTGGAGCGCAACTGCTTAGCACTCATGGGTGGTGGCATATTCACAATGGCTGGAAATTTGGCTGGATCTACCAATACTACTTCTCGGCAAAATATATGGCCCAACAAATTCCCATGTGGTACACAGAATATACACTTTTTGAGATTCAATGAGATTTGCAAATTTCTGCATCTGTCAAAAATTAGCCTTAGTAGTGCTACATGTTCCTTGAGTAGGCTATATATTGTCCAATCATCCATATAGACTTCTATAAATTTTTGAATGAACTCTCTAAAAGTTTCTATCACAATCCTAGAGAAAACTGCAGGGGCGTTCTTTAAGCCAAATGGCATCCCGTTGTATCCAAAAGATCCCCATTCTGTTATGAAAGTGGTCTTTCTTTTGTCCTCTTTAGCAATCCTAACTTAATGGTATCCTGAAAGTCCATCTGTGAATGAGTATGCTTCCTTTCTAGCAACCTGTTCTAGCACCTCGTCTATAAAGGGTGTTGGGAAGGGGTCATGTACACAGGAAGAGTTGATACTTTTGTAGTCTACACAGACTCTAATATCCTCTGTGTCTTTCTTGCTTTGAATAACTATCGGAATGACCCACTCTGCTTCTTCTACTGCAAAAATGAGACCTTCTTCCAACATATTATCTATCTCCTTCTTAGCCTTCTCTTTTACTCTTGGGTTAAGATGGTATGGTCTATGTCTGATAGGCTTGGATCCTGATTTTAACTCAATCTTCATTTCTCCCATGACTCCTTTGATTCCATTTAACTCAGAAAAATTCTTTGGGAACAAATCCTCATATTACCACAGTAAACTCTGTATTTTCTGACTGGTTTTCTCATCCCAGTAATCTCCCACCATAGCTATCTTGTGTTGCTCTGCAGTCCCTATGTTGATTTTGCACAATTTTAATGGGTGATTGTAGGAACTATCGGTCTGGTTGGGTATGGTGTATTGGATTTCTCTTCTCCCCTATATCTCTTTGATGGGTAGGTTTCTTTTTTCTTCTAATTCATCTAGGATTTCTGAATCTTTGCTAATATGATAGCATTCTATAGGCTTATCAATTGAGGGAAAGTGGAGATTTTTCTGAAGTTATTGGCTATGTTTGGCACATACCACTAAGTTTGATTTCTTATTACCATTATCTATAAAAATAAATTCTTTAATCTTTTGCAGAGCTACTTCAACCTCAGGGTACTTACTTGTGAATGAGAAGTCCTTGCAAAAATGAGCTGCCAATGTTTGTCAGTCACTGGTTTATCTTAGGGTTTCCTCATGTATAAGCCAAGCTTTTGGGATTGGACCTAGAGAGTGGGGAAATACCTGAATCTATAAGTGAGAGGGTATCCCCGCAGCTTTCCACTGTGTCATGCACTGTTCAATGTGTATTCTAGGAATTGATTCTTCGCTGAATAGTTATGCAACTTGGAGATCTGTCTACATATCTAATTCCAACTTCTCCTTATTCTAGAACCTGTACTTGATAGATTGCTTCACCTCGTCCCAATTTATGAGTACAACATTATGATTGGCCCACCATCTAGCAGGGTTATTCTAAAAGGCTACATCTAGTACTGATATTCTTTGATATTCTCTTAGATTTTCCTCCATATTGTGCAAAAAACTATTGAGATATGAGGTTCCATCATATACTGGGTGTTCTCTAACTTTGGTCCCAACCCATCTGGTCACTCTGACAGTTGCGCATATTCTTGAGAATCTTTAATGTGACCCTTTTTTCCAACTGTCAAAATCTAATTCTAAATATTCATCTGCTAACTGTATACTTCTTCAACTTACTGTTGTTGGGAAATAATACCCTACGGACTAACAAGCTAGGTCTGAACTTGTACGCAAATCATGACCTCAAAGAAAACACTTTTAACCTATCACCCCAATACTCAAAACCCCTTTTTCACACACAAGCATGGAAAAGACATACTAACCTTTTTCTATTGATGTTTTATGTAGATCCTCCGTTGCGCTTTATCCGCTTACTCTCATTGCTCCTTCCAAAGACAATCCCGCAATCAAGAAAAAACACTACGCATGCATGCTCGTTTTCTACCTAAGGGTTAGAGATTAAGCATAAATCAAATAAAATATATATTACTCGTGCATTGGGACGGGAAAAGCATTCTTTTATTAATCTCAAGATGAATCAACTTACAATAATAATAGAGATTGGCCACCGTTTCTTGATCCTGATCCTGGGCTCCTCCTCTTCTTTGTCCTCCAACTTCTTTGCTTGAATTCTCCTAAAGCTTGAGGAAAGGCTAAAGGGTTGGGAAAAAACAGATTCGGCAATTGGGAAGAGTTTCTTTGCTATGTTTTTCCTCCTTCAAATAGTACCCCTACCCCTTCTTTTATAGGCTAGAAGGAGCTAGGGTTTTGGACGAACTCTTGGCCATGCATGGCTAGGAGTTCCAGTTAACTGACCCAAAGCTTTTCATCCCATCAGCAACTTTCCTGTTTTTGTGCTTTGTTAGGTAAACGTGGGTTGTAGTGGGCCAGCCAACGTTCCAACACGTGCAGTATAAGGCCTTCCAGCATTCCAACGTGCCCAGTAATGGGTTAGGGCATGGGTTACTTGATTTAAGAGGTTTTTTGAAGAGGCTTCTCAGCAGATGTGTTGGCAATGAAGGGAAATGAGTTGACCTGATGTCAGGTAAGAATGTATGGTGAAATTTAGGGTTATAACATATGCCCCCTAATGTGTGAGGTCAGAAGAGCATCTGATGGCCGAAATACATTACCAATTCTTTACTAATCTGTACTGATATGCTGAATGAGTGAGCCCAGGAATCAGGAATTAGGAGGTGCCATCTGCAAAAAATATCAAATTTCTCACCGAGGCGGGCATACCCATGCTCGAAATAAAATAGAACCATGGCTACCAATCAAATACACTGTATATCCATGTCAAACAACTATAAAGAGTAGCCGCGAACAATACACAGCAGAGCTACATCTCGAAATCAAAAAGATATACATAGAAAGTATCCATCTCCCAGAAGCTGATTCGACCCGATGGTTGTACTTCAGAGCTCGAGCAACAACTTCAAATTCTTCTAAACTCGGGTAGGAGTGTAATATGAGTGTACGGCTGCACTACCCAGAGGTCTTCAATGGCTTTTCGGTTATGGACTTGATAATCTTGATGATCGGACTGAAGGCTTCAGTGATTTCGAACAAAGACTTGATTGGATGTTCAGGATGGCCGGGTATGCGGACAAGAGACATATTGCAGA